>CM054947.1:2529213-2702846 GCA_029168755.2 Tillandsia fasciculata | reverse complement strand
GATTTTGTGTTTGGTATGATAATGAGGAATAAGAAAAATAAAGAGATTAAGTTGGGTAAATTACTTTTTTGCCCTCAAGATTTAATATGTGATAAAAGTTGTTAAAATCTAATTAGTTCGTTTTAATTAATGAATTAAAGCTTTAAAAAAATTAATATAAAATCAAAATCATAATCAAATTATATTTTTTAAAAATAATATTTAATTTAACATTTTATTTTCTCAAATTAAATTTAAAATTTTAAATATAAAATTTCAACATTTAAATTTTAAAATTTAAAATTTTATAATATTATTTTTAAATTATAAATTTTAAACATAAAATTTTTTAATTTTCAAATAATTACTTTCACTTTCTTCGTTTTAATTAATGGATTAAAGCCTTACAAAAATTAAGATAAAATTAAAATCAAAATCAAAATCAAAATCGAAATCAAATTTTAAATTATATTTTATGAAAATTATATTTAATTTAACATTGTATTTATTTAAATTAAAGTTAAAATTTCGAATATAAAATTTTAAAATTTAAAGTCTTACAAAAATTATGATAAAATCAAAATGAAAATAAAATTTCTAAAATTTTAAAAATAATATTTAATTTAACATCCAATTAAATTAAAAAGAGAGAGAGGAGAGAGGAGAGAGAGGGATTTGTGATGATGAGAGTGTATTGGGAAGAAGAGAGAGGGATTTGTGATGATGAGAGTGTATTGGGAAGAAGAGAGAGAGGAGAGAGAGGGATTTGTGATGATTTGAGTGTATTGGGAAGAGAGAAAGGAGGGGAGGAGGGGTAGTTTGGTAAATTATAAAATAATGGGTAAGAACTGTTGTTCCAACTTATTCTGTTTGTACTGAAACTACTGTACCGAATAATTACTAATACGTTTGGTAAAATAAGGAAGATATCCCCCTTATTCCTTGGTCTAGCTCCATTCCAAACGGGCCCTTAGTGATAGCTTATATAATATTATCAACTATTTAGTAATTTTAATCCATTATAAGATTCGAGGAGTTGGGGTTTCTTAAGATAATACATTCTCCCTACGAGATGCTTGATATTATTTCGAAAAAAGATACATAGAAGTCGCGTATATTATGCATACCATTTCTATACACTCCTGAAATTTAAAATAATTCAATATAAAAAAAAAATAGTGCTAAATCTTTTAATTCGGCTACAGTATTTTGGATGATAATTAGGTCTAAAAAATTAAGAGAGTTAAGTATGGTAGAACTATAGTAGTTCTAGCACTACAAAAAAATTTCAATATAAAAACGCTTTTTAGATGACGCTTGGGGAAGAGTAGTTAAATATTTCTACAATATAGTAAATACTGATCTTTCAAAAAACGTCATCATATAAATCATTTATTATATTAAATTAATTTATTAAATGTTAAGTTTTATTATTATTTTTAATTTTTGAATATTTTATAATTTATGATTTTAATAAATCTTGACGTTTTAAAATATTAGAATATATTTTACGGACGCTCGACATAAGTGTCATTATATACGTGGTGATTCTTTATTTGTCAATACTTTAATCGACACTTTCAAATACAACGCTAGATTATATTGAGGCGCTTTTAAGTATCATTAAGTATAAAAAAAAAAAAAAAATCCTTAAATATTAAATTTTTTATAGTGTAGCATGGATAACCCTTTGGGAAGTTGGGGCGCCACAATTGATATCAGAGTCATTCACCATTCAAAAATATAAGATGAGTCTCGGCTAAGCCAGAGTTGTATAACGGGCAGAGCGTGACTTCTCAGTCGGTGACCATTGTGGGTGGAGTGTGGCTCCCCATAAGACTAGCTAAATGTTAGCGAGACGAATCTCACATCGCCTGATACTTGTGAATGTGCTTGTAGCTGACAAGGACGCCAAGATTTAAAGAGGGAATAAATGTGACACCCTCAAAATTTAAAATAATCTAATATAAAGAAAAAAATAGAGGTAAACTTCTTATCTTGGCTATAGAATTTTGGACGATGGTAGGCTCAAGAGGTTAAAAGAGTTAAGCATGTTAGGATTAAAGTAATCCTACGATGGGTAACCTTATGGGAAGTTGTGGCGTCACACTATTAAAGAGGTGAATTGAGCAAGATGTTCGGAAATCTACACCTTAAGGTATCGTTTGGTTTATGAATAAGCAGAAAAGATGTTCGGAAATCTATAACTTAAGGTATCGTTTGGTTCAAAAATAAATAGAAATTGCTTATTGCTTATTGCTTATTCCAAATACAATTTCAGGAATAAATAAAAATAGTACTAATTTTTTGTTTGGTTTAAAATTAGGTAATTTTTAGGAATAATGTAATAGTATTTGGAGAGTTAAATTAGAAGAGCGGAAATAAGAATAATTATAATTTTAAATTAAAAATATTTTATCTAATTAATTAATATAAAAATATTAATTAAAAATAATTTAATAAATTAATAAATTTTTTAGCTATGAATATATATATTTTATAAAACAACGAAAAATATATTAATTAATTATAAATTATAAGTTAACTTTTTAATTAATTAGTAAATTATTTAATTAGTTAGATAATTATTTAAAAAATTAATTTAATTAGTTGACACATTTAAATATTAGTTATTAGATAAACACATTAAATTAATAATTAATTTTTAATGAGCTAATTAATCATAATTAATTAATTAATTAATTACTTTACTATTTAACCAATAGACAATGACTTAAATAAATTAATTAGATTAATTAATAAGTCATTACAATAATTAAACTAAAATTTAAATTTTATTTAAATTTATTTTTATTTGAGAACAAGTTTGTTCCAAAAGGGAAACTGGAACAGATGTTTAACTCTACTTTATCTAAAATGAGAATATTCCAAAAAATAACTTGAGCAGAATTTTTTGGAAAAGTTTAGTTGCCAAACAAAACAGTTTTTCTAACTTCTGACTAAAGAAGGAAAAATCAAATTAGAATTTCAAATTTTTAGTGTAAGGATTCATTAATTGCGACAACATAAGTATAAATTTTTTGTTTGTCAAATATCTATCGTTGATGCTGCTTCTCCAAAAAAAAAAAAAAAAAAAAAAAAAAAGCAAAGCAAAAGAAAAAGGTAATAATTCCATAAGATCTTCCAAACTAATTACATGCATGATGGATTTAATGTTCAATTAATAGGGCATAGATCTAGTTGGTCATGTTCATGAACTTAGTCACACTTTGTCGCATCAAAATCAATTTATACTTTTTTTTGTTTTCTCCTTTAATTTTTTTTTTTTAAAAAAAATAGTCATGTTCACAATAGTCATTTAGTTGTGTGGAAATGAGATCGTTGAATAGTATACAAATCACCGACCAAGCAACAAGATGGTGGATATGATAACACCCATGATTGCGACGTGATTAGAAAATAATTAATTAAATAAATTAACTTGACCCCCTATTCCACGTACGTTAGGCATGATTTATATGATTTATTCCATAATCTACATAAAAGATATTTCAACTCTTAATCTAAAGTTTTTGGTATCTTAATGTCGTATATTGAAATATTGGAGTCGGCAAATTAGACGAAGGAGATGGCGACATATAGGGGAGATTATGTACGTTGGGATTTTTGAGTTAAGCTAAAAGCTCGAGCGACATCTATTATTATTATTATGTAGAAGCAATTTAATTTGTGAGAAAAATATTGTAAATTGCATGTTTAATAATTAATTATAAGTGTCTAGTTGTTTGGCTATATAGTGGCTTCTTAGAAACTACTACTTCATTTGAGAGATTGAGTACTATGGTGTGCAAATACGACTTCTAAAGTTTGAAAATAGAAGATGCTATCGATCGGTGGATAGTTTTTTAGCTTCTAATTTATACTTCAGCTAAAGAAATTTCGGTGAACATTAAAACCTCATTTTGAACCAATGCATGTAATTTTGTTTTGGTGTTGAGAGTCGCTTAGTACTGTTAAGCTTAAAGAAAGAAAGATAGACGAACATATATGTAAATGTTCTTTTCTATTTTTCGATCAAATTGTAAAGATTGTATCTTAATCATTCAACTTATTGTGATATATATATACATAACGTGATATTATGGACGTATGAAACCAAAAACATATATATATATATATATATATATATATATATATATATATATATATATATATATATATATATTCATCGTGCTTCTTGTTAGGATTTGATTATATTTATAGTTGAATTCTAGTTGGATTAAGATTAATATTTAAATTTTAAAAAGATAAGTTTGTTAAGATTTAAATATTAATTAGAATAAAAATTTATTTAGACTAGAATTTGAATAGCTTTTGATGTAAGCTATAAATATAGCATATGTGTTATTATTTTATTGGGGGTTAACTTAGATATGCCCACGGTGGTAATCGGGGTTAGAATTTAGCCTTCAGGAGTCGAGTAGGTGTAATTCAAGCCTTCCTGAGTCGAGAATTTAGCCTTCAGGAGTCGAGTAGGTGTAATTCTAGCCTTCCTGAATCCAGAATTTAGCCTTCAGGAGTCGAGTAGGTGTAATTCTTTTTTTGGTTAATGAATCTTATTTTATCCGTATATTTTTTTGTATTGGCTTTCTTTTTTTTGTGATTGTATTAATTGGTTCCAGTTTTATTTAAAGGCTGGATTTATTGTAAAAATTTAATTTCACGTTTTCACTGCGGAATTCCAACATTAGGCAATACCAGAGCAGATTTTGATATCGAAGCGGGTTGAGTACCGAATTTTTCCAACATATAGTTGTTGAAGTAGATTCTTAGTGAAACAATAGATATATATGAAAACTGACTATAGATAAGGTCAGAACTTGCTTGATCTATTTGCAGTTTTTGTCGAAAATATTATTTGAATAAAATTAACTCGGAAACAAAAGCACAAAAATTCTCTCTCTCTCTCTCTTTTTTTTTTTTTTTTTTTTTTTTTTTTTTTTTTTTTTTTTTTTTTTTTTTTTTTTTTTTGAAAAAGCTGTTCTTGGCCCATTCCAACACGTTTCCTAGAATCCATACTATTATATACTACTGGAAAAGTTGGGGTTTGAACAACTTTTTTTTTGAAATCAAACATTTAGAAGTTCAAACCTCTTACGCCTTGAGTATCACCCTAAGTAACAAATTAGTACGCTAAAGTAATGATTGTTGAACTTGCTACGTACTATTTGACTATAAATTTTTCTAAAATAAAGATAAAAGATAGAAAAATATGACACTAAGCGACGGATATGAAAAATATAAAATCCCAAAAGAATATCATATTATCCAATCTGATACATTTCAATGTTAATTTCAACAATAATAACTCTCTTTATATGTTGAACGTCTAGCTAAAGCTTCACGTACAACAACATCCAACACAGCAATTTCAAAAGTTTTATATAATACAAAGTTGAAATTGATTTTGTGTAACCTAATTAACTTGTTTTGGGTACATGTACAGGATTAGTGCATAGATCTCGGCTTGTGTCGGATTAAAATGAAAAAATAGAACAAGGGTCTCTTTGGAAATTGGGATTGTAGCTCAAACTACAGAAACATGCATGGCGCAAAATCATGCATCAACATGGATGTGGTCCGGTCTCTTCATGCACCCATATCGATCCTTAGCTATTGATGCGAAACGTATTTGAGTTGGGATACTCAAATTTTAGCACTATTAAAATACAAAGAAAAGAAGTCAAAGCATTGAGATTTCTAATGATAAGTCGACACGGAGAACAAACGTACACATAAAATTTTGAATTTCTAGAGATAAGGCACGAGGACCAGATACACACGAGGACCAGATATTCACAGTGGTGAGACTGTGGGCGGGCTCGAATTCTAATTAGATAAAACACGAGTTACGAGTGTAGGAGAACAAAGCACCAAACTCTTTTGGATATATATATAGAGAGAGAGAGAGAGAGAGAGAGAGAGAGAGAGAGAGAGAGAGAGTAGAGTTTATATATTTTTAAAAGTATAAGATAATTCATACTTGTAATTTTTTACAATTGAATTTGTATTGGGAGTTTTACTTTTTATTTATCTTTTTCTCTTTTTAATCGACTTTACAAAAGCATTAATTCCAATACAAATTTAATGATAAAAAATTCACAAGTATGAATTGTCTTGAACTTTGAAAAGCATATAAGCTCTAATATATATATATATATATATATATATATATATATATATATATATATATATATATATATAGTTAAGTTGGAATATTATTAATAGTATCAAGTCATCGGTGCTATTAAGTTTTTTATCCTTGGATTAAAAAAATATGTGGTTGAGATGATAGTGGGCCCCTTAGGTTTAATAGGTGATTGGGAAATATAGTACCAAAATCTTGGTACTATTAATAGTATAGTAGCCGGATTATCTCGATCTCTTTCTTCCTCTATATATATATAGGTATATATATATATATATATATATATATATGTATATATATATATATATATATATATATATGTATATATATATATATATATGTATATATATATATAGGGAGAGAGAGAGAGAGAGAGAGAGAGAGAGAGAGAGAGAGAGAGTGTGTGTGTGTGTGTGTGTGTGTGTGTGTCCAGCTGGAATGCTATATAGCACCAAGCAAGTGGTGCTACTAAGTTTTCAGCCCATAGAGTTGGAATTATAATGGTTTTCTAAAATTTTTACTATTCAACTAACCACCCACTAAACTCTAAGGGACTACTATCATTCTAACCGTACATCTCTTAATTCAAAACCTAAAAAATTGGTAGCACAAATGACTTTGTACTATCGATAGTATTTCAGTCTATATACATATAAGAGAGAGAGTAGAGCTTATATACTTTCAAAAGTATAAGCGCATTCATTCTTATGAATTTTTCACCATTAGATTTGTATTGGGATCCGTATTATTATAAAAATATTTAAGAAGAAAAAGAAAAAAGGTACAATTATATAAATTTGATGATAAATAATTTACAAATATAGCTGAATTTGTATTTTTAAAAATATACAAACTCTACTAGTGATAGATAGTTACTATACAGGAATCTCGTTGTATTTAAAATCAACCAAAAAATCTTGTTCATCACATTGACGATATGGCATTAAAAAGACTAAATTATATAAACAAAATTTTCAATTGCATTCGACCATAGAAAATTACATTAATGTCAATTCTTCATTTTACCACTGAATAAGTCTATGAACTTAAAATAATTATCATCAAATTAAACTTTATATTTTCCTTGTTAGATATGTCTCGAATTCTAAAATCAAAATTTTTTTAATTCTATTATGTTTTGATTATCCCTTAAGTTAAGTTTGAATTATGCCTAATTTTATAAGAATTATTCCTAATTTTAGTTGATTCGTATTTCTAATTGTATTACGATTTAGTCACTATTATAAATATATCATTATTTTATTGATTTAGTGCGGTGGAGGAGAATAAATATGAGTGTATTTTGGGATTAGAATTTTCATGAGAGAGGTATATTTTGTACATCATTTTGATTATAATGAAAGTCTCCGTTTCGTTTTCGCCCGTGGACGTAGACCAATGACCGAACCACATAAATATTGTGTGTTTTATTTTTCTCCTTCTATTTTTCGATTCTCTTTTTGTATTTTCGCGCTCAGTAAATTACATTTTTTCAGCTTTTGTCGTAACATTTCTGATATGTGCAATTATGATAATAAATGCCTTTTCAAACAGCTCCTAATACATCTTCTTTATAGCAGTTATATATATATATATATATATATATATATATATATATATATATATATATATATATATATATATATATATATATTATATTGAGTTTTTATTTTTTTTAAAGTACTAAGTTATTAGTGTTCGTAGATTTTTAGTTTTTGGATGAAAAGATGTGTAGTTAGAATGATAGTGGGTCTCTTGGGTTAAATGAGTGGTTGGTGGAATAGAATGATCTAAAAAATAAAATTAGTCAAATAGGTAGATCTAACGGTAGAAAACTTACAAGCACCAATTGCTTAGTGCTTGCATAAGTATAGTAGCCGGACTCTACATATATATATATATATATAGAGAGATAGAGAGTTGAACTGGAATACTATCAATAGCAAACGAATTCTGTTGCCACCCATTTATTTTCGATGATGAAATTTTCAAATCGTCGATCACCATCATTAAATAAACAAATCTTATTGTGCCATGTAAGATAAAAAAAAAAAAAAAAAAAAAAAAATCTAAACAACAACAATATGATAATGTTGATCTCATGCATGGAGACCTTTGATTATTTATTATTAGTCATATATAAAATAACTTTGACGGAATATACTTTCTCGTGATGTATAATTGCTTACCATGTAGAAAATTTTAATCAACTTAGCTATAAATGCACTCCGATGTAACACAAAAACGTACCAAAGTATTAACAGTATGCAACAACAATATTGGCAACATTGTGGGGTATCTGTAGCAGGAGCTCGACAGCGAGAGCTAGGGTTTACCAAAGATGTAATGTACCCATGCAATCGACCACATCTTGCCCATCACTGTTTGTCCCCATAAATGCAAGTATATATGCATGCAACTGGTCCCATGCATGTTTCATTTATTAACACATTAATCAATTAATTAATGTTTAATGGCCCCAGCCATGCCAAATTAAAAATTGGTCTCCCATGCTCGGACCACTTTTTGACCAACTCCCCCATATTAACTTTGTTATATCACATAACTTGGATTCAACACTGAGCCCGGACACTGGTTCACTATGATTGGGTCATAATAATAAACCTCTATACTTGTGCCAATAAAAATGTGAGGATATATGAATCAATGTAAATTATATATATGAACTTTAGTCCTTATACAGATAATCTTATAAAATTTCTTTATTTATTTATTTATTCAATTTAGACGCATGTATCATGTATCATGTGTTTCAGTATTTGGAGTGACAGATTTCAAAGACGTGATCAAGAAACAGCTAAATGAAATACATGCCAGCAATATAAATCGATCCTTTTGATGCCCAAACTCGATATCCACTACAATAAAATTAAGTTATAGAAACACATGTTTGTGACATTTTTGTATAAGTGTCTTATTTATATTCCATCTATATCCAAAATTAAGTTGTAGCGACACATTTTTGGGACACATTACAAAAATGTGTCGTTATACATCCTGACGACGGCACATATAGCAATACTTACAATAAGTATCGGTATTTTTATCAACGACACTTTTTTTAAATTTTAGAAACAATTAAAAGTGTCTCTATAGCCTAATTTTGTTGTAGTGATTTACCGGAAATTGTGTAGGACTATGTATGAAATTTCGATATATCAGTCTCGCGGTATTTGCCGCGCGTGTAATTTTTTTATTTTTTTTTAAAAAATAAATGTATATAATAATGGAGAGACATTACTACACCAGGTGCATCTGCATATTAGTGCACTCACTACTCATCTACAAGCTCTTCATTTAGTTATATATTTTCACTCTGCGTATATGAAAATTAGTTTTTCGTGAATTACAAGGCTCTAGATTCTTCATTAAGACAAATAAAGCACATTTAGTAACACATTTAACAACTTGTAAAAATTGGGAACAGGGTGGCATTATTATGGATAAAGAAAATCTATAGCTTCTAAGCCTACTTAATTAGTTGAAAACGGCTAAGTTATGTGCGGACAATAAGATTCCTCTTGCTTCATGGCTTTTTCTCTAAAACTATTAAAACATGGATTTCATATATATATAGAGCAATGCTACATGTACACCCCCACAGGGGGTGTACATCTTACACCCATCCATCTAAAGGTGGAGGGATCACTTCACAAAATGTGAAGTGATCCCTCACCACACCCCACCCATTGAATGGGTGGGGTGTGTGATGTACACCCCCTTTGGGGGTGTACAAGTAGTATTTTTCATATATATATATATATATATATATATATATATATATATATATATTATATATATATATATATATATATAATATATATAGTCCGGCTAGAATACTATCGATAGCACAAAGCAATTGGTACTATTAAGTTTTCAGCCGTTGAATGAAAAAATATGCGGTTGGAATTATAGTAGTCCTCTAAAATTTTTACTATTCAACCAACCACCTAGTAAATCCTAAGGGACCTCTATCATCTTAACCACACATCTTTTAATCCAAAGACTAAAACTTGATAGCACCAATAGTTTGGTACTATCGATAGTATTTCAGCCTAACTCTCTCTCTCTCTCTCCTCTCTCTCTCTCTCTATATATATATAGGGACCACAAAATTAATCAAGTGGGCCAAGGGGACATGTTGGGTTGGTTAAAGCCATTGAGGCCCCACAAAGTGGGCTCTATATAAATTTTTTTTTTTAGGTCCCCTTTCTAACCACTTTTTTTATCACCATTTTTGAATAATTTTTGTGCATACGTAACTCTTTAAATAATTCTATTTGAATGTGTACTTTTCAAAGTTTATAGTCTATATTTACAACTATACGTATCTTTTTTGAGAGAAAGATACTATATTATACACATCGTTCATTTGTTAAAAATATAAATTTTGATAAAAAAAAATATAAATCAACTAGACTTCGAATTTGATTTTGAATATTCATTACCAAGACTTTTGTTACTTATGCTAAAAAGAAAAAAAAAGTTATCGCTGGTCAAATGTTGATGGAAATGCTGGTGGTTTTGATTATGCACTAATTAGATTTTTTATTTTTTTTTTTTTTTTTCTTCTCTTGAGGCCCAGTTGTCTCTAACAACCTAGTTCATTATTTTTTGAATAAAACGATAATATACTACTTTTTTTTCAAAAAAAATATTATAATATACGGATGTATATGTTCTTACTTTTTTGTCATAATTTGTGTGCATAATTATTTGCTAAAGAATTTATGAATTTTTATCTTTTGATGTCGTGAAGAAGTTACATAAGTTTGCAGCAAAATTCTGTGCTTTAGGATGAAATTTTTTCAGACCAAGAAGGCACACATGTTAATAGAAGTTGTTTCAATGGATATATATATATATATAGAGAGAGAGAGAGAGAGAAGAGAGAGAGAGAGAGAGAGAGAGAGAGTAGTGTTATATACTTCTAAAAGTACAAGTCTACCTATATTTGTAAATTTTTTATCATAAAATTTACGTTGAAATTTGTATTATTGTAATGTCAACTAAAAAGAAAAAAAGAGAAAAATTAATAACACAAATCTTAATACAAATTAAATGATAAAAAATTTATAAATATAATTAGGCTTGTATTATATATATATATATATATATATATATATATATATATATATATATATATATATATATATATATATATATATATATAAAGTACAAGCCTAATTATATTTATAAATTTTTTACTATTGAATTTGTATTGAGATTTATATTATTGTAAAGTTAGTTAACTAAAGAAAGAGAAAAAAATATATATAATAACATGGATCTCAATACAAAACCAAATGCTTGGTGCTATTGATAACATAGTAGCTGCACTCTCTCTCTCTCTCTATATATAAGGAGAGAGAGAGAGAGAGAGAGAGAGAGAGAGAGAGAGAGAGAGAGAGAGTTGATCTGGAATGCTATCAATAGTAAACAAGCTCCATTGGCATTCATTTGTCTTCGATGATGCCGCTTCCAAATCGACGATCAGTATCGTTGAACATAATCTAGACCACTAGGAGTATCTAGAAATTAAATTTCAATTTTTTTCGACATTATTAATTTTATGATCGAAGAGTTATAAAATGTATAATTTAATGATAAATATAAATTTTTTACTCTTTTAACGATGCAAAATAATTTAAATTAATTGAATTTTGATTTGAAAATTTTTTAAACTATTTAAAATAAAATTTATATTCTAGATCTTAATTACAATACTCATATCATCACGAAGGATATTTATTTTTATCCATTTGTTTTTGTATCCTGATGGATAAAAAATAAATATCAAAAAAAATAAAATTTAAATTTTAGATAGTTTAAATAGTTTAGATCATATTTAACCATACAGATCGTAGTTTTGAAAGTTTCATCACAGAAAAATAAATGGGTGGCAATGAAATGGTTGATCCCAAACTAGAAACGGAAACTGAACACCTTAGAACCAGAATACCTACATTTAAATAAAAATCCATGCTATTTAGTGCATATCCAACTTTTTTTTTAATGTAAATTTTATGTCCAATTTTCTAATAATTTAGATAATATTTTTAAAAATTTTATTAAAAAATAGAAAATAATAAGATTAATGCGAGAAAAAATAACATTTGGATGTTAGGAGAATAGGATTTATATTTACTTTTTGGTGCATAAATAGTATTACTCTTTTTAAATTAATTTAAACATATTTTAAATGCCACACGAGTTCATAAGCATGGTGCACGTTAATACCTTTAATATATATATATATATATATATATATATATATATATATATATATATATATATATATTATATATATATATATATGTATGTATGTATGTATGTATATTTATTTATCAAACACGTCTTTTTAGATGTATAAAAATTATTAAATAATTTTATAGTCAAGTTTAATGATAAATAAAAAATATATTTTAGAAGATCAATTTTTTTATATATATAATAATATATGTAGGAGGGTTGACAGAGACCAGTGCCGTGGTCCTTAAAATTCCTTATTTTTAACTGCGTATGTGGGCCAAATTTAAAAGTGAGTATAAAATAATTATTTTTAAAAAAAAGTTTAAAATTTTAAATAATAAAATACGAGCTTATACCACACAAAAAAAAAAGTTTATTTATTTATTTATTTTGATGTATCATATGACCAAAAAGAAAGTGGGGTTTTTACTTAAATAAAAGAAAAGAATTTTATTCTTTCTCGTAGTGATACGATGATGGTGGTGGCCATTGATTCCTTATATGCTAGTCGTGTGATCGAAGGTAACGTGGGTTGTTTAATTTGCATATATATATATATATATATATATATATATAATATATATATATATATATAATATTTTTATTTGAAAATTAATAAACATCACATTGAATCATTAATAATAAATAATCGAAGGTAAATGCATCTCACGTAATTATTTTTACTTGTTAATTATACCAAACAATAATAACGCTCTACTGTAGAATGAGTGCTTATGATGTTGTATTAGAAAACTAATGATCCATTTTAAGCCCTAAATTGATTTGATTAGGATTAGATAAGGCTAAAATTGGGCCAACAATTTTAAGTTTTGGATTCAATTTATTTTTATTTTTAATATTCAAAGAGTCAAAAATATGAATTTTTATTTATAACTGTTGGATGTTTGAACGAAGAAAAATATTATTTGTATATCACAAAATGACACGGCAAAGTGTAAGCAAATCCTATTTCTTTTTTGTTAGGTACATGTGTGAAAAAGTTGTATTTATTGCGTGTTACCGTACGAGTTGATCAATTTAAAGTCCAAATCAATACATGTACGGTGCCACTTAAAAAGTCCTGGTCTAATAAGTGGGCTATTCTTTTTCTCCCAATATCAATTTCATGTTACGGTCAAACTAATTTGTAAATACGAATTTTCTTCGTCAACTCCACTCACAAAAAAAAAAAAAAAAAAAAAAAAAAAAAAAAAAAAAAAAGTTTTAGTTTTCAAAAACGATGAATCAAAACGTAGGGAAAATGTTAGGAAGATGACGAGTCAACTTGCCTTATGCTTGACAAAATGCCTAGTGGAGACATAAGTTAAGTGCTTCGCGGAAAAGCAATTCGGTAAGATCATATTGAAGCCACTTCGCTCTCATCGTGCGGTCGCAAACAACGCTGGTCGAGCTTTTTAGAGTCATTTCGGAGGGAGTCGAAGTGGGCTAGGGCTTCGCTTTTAGGCTTAAAAGGTGAGGTTAAGTTACATGCTTTGCTTTGGGACAGCATGTGTTGTTTGCGCAATGGGTAAGTTGACGAGGTGGTGGTGAGTCCACGTACGAGATCGCGAAGATCATGTGATGATTGTGGATGATCGGCACTTATATCTTTTGTTCTTTCTTCAAAACTTGACTGACAAAAAATACAGCTTCTACGAATTTCAATTGTAGCTTCCTGGATACCGCACCGATAATGTTGTGACCCGATAGGGGGGATTTACTTGTCCCGTTATTGGAACTACTTCTCTACAGCTGAAATAGCCGAACATCTAATAGCATGTGCTCGCTGTAGATTTAGTAGACCTAGTTTGGGATTAGGTTCGAAACGCACCCGTTTTTACGTCTAGAAGACCCGTCAATTTAAACTTCAAGAAGATCTCAGAGCGTATGAAGTTGCCCTAGTCAGTAGATCTAGGTTTTACAGCTGAATCCATCGCGACTGCATCTGTGCTAACATGATTCGACTGGACTGAACGTAGACATGAGCATCAGCATTGTAGATGGCATGGCGGACCTTGTCCTCACATTGAGTCTGTATGTTTGAGTAAAAATAAACAAGAATGAAATCGTTTTCGATCGTAAACGATCACTACTCTGCTATGTGGTTCATCGCACTCAAAATATAATCAAGATTCGAGTTAGTCAAAATATTGTAATTGACTTCTGACGAGAGGTGAAAGAAAAAATAATAAAATAATGCAATAGATAATACTAGCTATATTTAATTATGACAGTATTTAATTTTTTATTTAATTTTTATATTTAAAATGTGATTAAAAATTAATTAGTTCAATTTTAATATTTCTTTTATTTAGTTTGCACATCTAATAAATGATGAAAATTAATTAGTTGATTATTAATATTATTTTTACTCTATAATTTGATTGTTATATTATTTTAATGTATGTATAAAAAAAAAAGAATTATATTATTTTTTTATTTTTTATATTATAATTTATTATTTATCAAGTTACTTATTAATTATATATGAATTATAGTTTTCATGTAATTCACTTTCTACGAAACAAACAGCATTCACTTTCATAGTTATAGAAATAGACGGCGGGTAATAAGTAATTTTTCCATAAACTCTATTTCAATTCAAAATTCACTTTCTGGACAACAAACAGGTTCCTAAATGTGCACTTCTCGTAGTCCAGTCCGCAACAAGACTTTGATTCCTAACCAGCAGTTTACATCAAAAACTTTCTGATGATATTTAGCTCCTGCACTTTGGTGTAGTATGATTCTCATGAATGTCATATATATGATGGAAGAGGCAGAGACAAGCATGATGATATATCAGTGACTAATTAGTTCTCTCATTGTTGTGAATCAGTAGTCCAACCTGCAAGAAGTCCCAAGCCTTGAGTAATCAGAAAAATTGCAGCACAGAATATGAAGTTATAAACTGACAGTGATCAGAAAACAAAAACTGAAAGAGAAGAGCAGAAAAAGCAAGTTGATGCAGAGTGCATGTTATCATTAGCTCTGATATATGGCATTGGTTCCAACCAAAACAAAAGCCCCAGTACTAATGAGGATAAGTTGCATGTATCTAGCTGTGTCGTGAACATCCTCTTTGCGTACGCAAGGTAAATCACTCAATGGAAGTTTCTTTAAAATTGAACTTTGCAGCAAGTACTAATGAAAGAAGAGGATTGAAGAGACCGGATATAAAACCTATGTCGTGAGAATAATCAATCCTTCAGGTTTGCATCCAAAGAGAAATGAAGACACCGGATGTACAACCTATGTCATGAGAAACAACCATTCCTTCAGGTTTGCAATCAAAGCAGGTCCATGAAGATGGTCACATACAAGGAGGAGTCCATATGCAGGTCAGTGATAAGATAGTGTATTTTAGAAATATATATAGTCCTTATGTTCTGTTTGTTTGAGAAAATTTGTAGGTAACATAGAACATCACCAAGAAAGCATCTCTAAATATTTCCATCAAAGAAGTGTGGGCGTAATGACATAATATAGAATATCAAGGATTAAGATACAATAGAATGAGAGAATTGCATAATAACGACTAAAGATTGTCATGGGCAAGCTATGTGAATTTGTATAGGGGTCGAATATGAAGCTTACTTTGAAGGATTTCTTACCCTTTTAGCAGTTGTTGTTTGGCGGGTATTGAAACCATATATATATATATATCATTAGTGCTTTTGTTAAACAACTTTATTCAAACAGTACTTGTAGAAAAGCTCCATTCGGATCAAACAAGCCCTTCGTCCTATTTGCAGTTTTCTGCATAAAACTGTCTAGTTAGAAGAGGCGTATGACATGTATCGGATGCTAGTCTATCAAGCATTACAACAAATGAAGGCATATGGAAATAAGATCATTGCACACATATGGATATAGAATACAAAAATATGATCATATTGCTTCTCAAAAGTTACTTAATACATTGATTATAGAACAATTGCAATGAGATAAATATTATAACATTTATACAAATGCCGAAAAGTCGGGATTCGAAGGTTGGTGAACGATGTATAAAAGTGCTAGATAGGCCAAGACATGTTTGCAGGCAACTATTTGATCGTCGCAATATTATCATCGATAGCGTGAAATGATCATCGTAATACTCCCTTCTAACAAGTAGATACACACAGATACAAACTAGAATCAACTTGAAATAGCAGTAGCTGTTTCACACAAGTATAGGTCCCTCACTCCCTCTGATATCTTATTCCATCCAACATAGCCAGCACCAAAGGCATGTACCATGATAATTCCTTTATGGCGACATTATGGTTTGACAATTTGGAGTGTCAAGAGAGTGTTGAAAGTCCCAAGTGATTGAACATCAGAAAAATGAATGTATCACAGCTTCTCATACAACTTGTAAATATAAATTTATACATATATTTCTTGTTTTTGGCTATATAGTACCCATGATTATCCTTTTACTATCCTAATTGGTATCCCCATCTACAATTTATGAGCAGAACCAAGGTAAATGATCTTACCTACAAGACACAGACACGCCCAATGCTCGATGAAAAGCTAAAATGAATGAGAAGAGTTGATCATATATATATATACCTTCACAACAATAAACAACACTTAGAGCTAGAGCTTTGATAGCATCAGTGCTAGTTGCTCATCAGTCACTTCAACTTCGCGATGTGCGCCAACCGCTTCAGCGAGCCGAGCTGCTATCTGATGCTTGCACTACAGCATCGACAAATCAAAGAAAAATGACTAAATGAGTACTACATAGACGAGGAATTCAATGTAGGGGTAACCACTCCACTACAAGCTATCTTGAAATGGACCTCTTTAACTAATCTTCTTTTGCTTGACGCGCTCTCAGATTTTCATTAACTCTGTTAAAACTAACTGTTCTGGTTGCATTTTTCAAAACCGACTGAAGTGCGGGTATTAAGTTTAACAAGTTCAAGATTCAAATCGGCTAATGGTTCACGGGTCTCCATACATTTGTATCTTAAGAATTCGGATACAGCAATTGTCACTAATTAGATCAGTTGGTCATAATTCTCTTTTTGTCACCCTAAATTTCGAAAAGCAAACATACACATAACTGCTCGCCCCTGTTGACGATGTCGTAGAAGAAGGAATAGCAGCTGCAGAGGTGCTCCGGGAAGCAGATGTACTCCTCCTTCCTCTTCGACTCCCCGACCACCTGAACAAACACATTCTTTATTTTCCACACAATGAGAACATAACTAACAAAATACAGTAGTAAAGTCTAAGTACCTTCTACGTTAAGATCCCATTTGGACGCATAAACACCTTACTTACTTAGTATATCTTTTAATTTATTCAAAAAATATATAGAATTTTACTTTTACATATTAGTTTTTTCAAATGAGATATAATGTCATAACAAATTATGAAAATTTTAAAAAAATTAAATAGCAAAAAATTAAAATCCATACTATCTATCAATCAATCAATTACGATGTATATGTAGCATCCCTCTTGTATCCGATGTGAGACTATTATTGTTAAAAGGGAGGGAAAAAGAACCAGGAAGAGGGAGCGGCCACTGGAGGCGGCGGAGACGCGGCGGACGCCGCCCTCGTCGACAATTCTCGCGGCGCGCTCCAAGTTCTTGCCGAATAAGAAATGGAGGCTGGGATTAAAAAGTTATTCCGCGGATAACCCATCCCTATTCTTAGTTTTGCTAAGAGAGAGAAAGAGAAAGGAGGAGGAGGAGGAGGAGGAGAATATGAACTCACGTGGATAAGTGATCCTCGGATACTGCATAGTTGGAGAGGAATGATTAATAGGTGTAGGTTTAGAGAGAGAGAGAGAGAGAGAGAGAGAGAGAGAGATGATACCTGAGCGTTGGGATTTGATTTGTTGCCATATGGACTCGGCGACGGCGGAGGTGGAGGTGGCGGCGGCGGCGGCGGGGGACGACATTTTTTTTTGGTTATGTGTTGGGTTGGGGGTGCACGCAAGGTGTTCGATGATATGCCGGGCCCGGCTCTGTTGATAATTGATCGGGTCGGATCAGGTCTCTTTTACTGAAAACCCGCGAAATCCCAAAAAATCAGCCCCGGCCACTTATTTTTTTTTAAAAAAACTACAGTAGAGAAACTCTCCAACCACACCTCTTATTTTTGTCTCTGTCGAAAGTTATAATCGTTTTCTCTATGATATTAAAAAAAAAAAAAAAAAAAAAAAAAAAAAAAAAAAAAAAAAAGTACTCTTAAATGATGGTAAAATTAACGCATGATAATAAATCAAGATTTTTCTAATAAAAAGTCGTTGAGAAGTTTTCTACTGAAATTTTATCCCTAACTTTTGGCTCTTTGCTTCTTTGGTTTGATCCAGCCGAATTTAGATGGTGCTTAGTTTTTTTGAAAAATATATTAGAAATTAATTTTCTAACTGAAAATCATTTTTAATTTGTTTGATTCATAGTAAATAAATAGTTTTTTAAAAATATTTTTTCAAATTTTATTGAAACGTACTGTTTTCGTTTTTCAAATTTTGAAAATATTTGAAGAAAATTTTGAAAATTAGTAAGTTATTTTTGACCAATTTAAAATATATTAGATATTTTTAAAGCTTTAATTGATCCAGTCTGACCTAAGCTCGGCCCAGAAAATTAAACTTTTCCAGGCCAGGCAGGATTTATTACTGGATCTGATCGGGCCAGAATAATTTCCACTAGTCCAAAACCGGCCCGCCCGGGGTCTTACATAAATCCATAAAAAAAATAAATAAATAAATAAATAAATAAATAAATAAAATAAAATAAAAAATTATTGAGCTTTAAAATGTAAATATTTTTATCTAAACTTTTAAAGCTATCCTTGGTAAAATTTAGATGGCCATAATTTTTTACCAGCACCAACCCAACTTTGTCATTCATTTTGTAGCCATTGGATCGCATTGAAATTCGGGGAGGCTCTTTAATGAAAAAAGGAGAAAAGAAAAAGTAAAAAAAAAAAAGTAAAAAGTAAAAAAATTTTCTTTTTAATTAAAGAGCTTGTACGAATCTCAATGCAATCTAATGGCTATAAAATGGATGGCAAAGTTGGGCTGGTACTATCAATAGCATTCCAGCACAACTATATATATATATATATATATATATATATATATATATATATATATATATATATATATATATTATGAAATACGCTCTCGGCGTATTTATATCACTAATTTTTTTTATAAAATTCTTTTTTTTTTATACATTTATTTAAAAATTTATAAAAATATATATATTTTATTAATATATTTTTTTTTATTATTTATTATTTAACTGTCGTATCACTATCACGCGGATTACTACACTAATATATATTTTAGAAATTGATATGGCAAAAATAATATTTACTAGTATTAGAAGAGTAAGAGTATTTAATATATAACGAAATGTATTTTATGTGACCTAATGACAGTAAATATTATTGTACTATCTATATTAAATATTTAAATTTTTTCACGCAAACTAATGGCATAAATTTTTCGCATAAAATTTCTCACTTATGAGCGTCAGAATAAAAAATCCTCTTTATTAGTTTTTAATATTCAACCGACACTATTTAAATTTTAAAATAAAAAATGAATTAGAAATTATCAATACACCCAGTGAACCATGTATTCCACCCCTAAAATTATACCATCCCAAAATTAGAATTTACTCTAATTATTCCACCCCTAGAATTATACCATTCCAAAATTATATCACCCCAAAATTATACCACCCAGTGCAAGTGGCAAAAGGCTTGGTGGTTGATACTCATGATCCGAGTTCGAAGCCTAGTTGCTTCACATTTTCAGCTAAGTTTATTTCAAAAATAAACGAAGCGGGTAGCATACTACCTTTCTCTCAAAAAAAAAAATTTACTCTAAAAATTTAAAAAGTATTTTTATAGTGAGACTCCCTCATGTTTAGGGAACTATATATATATATAGAGATAGAGTGTGTGTGCGCGCGCGCGCGCATAGGGCTACTATATTTTTATGAGTATAGATTTTTTTTTATTCATAACTTTTTCGCCCTTGGATGAAGGGATGTGCGGTTAGGATGATAGTGGACCCCCTAGGTGGCGTTTGGTTAGGGGGATAAGGGGGGAATAACCCCCTTATCCCCAAAATAATACCCTATGGGCCCGTTTGGTTCGGGAATAAATTTAAGAGGTATAAATTTTTTTATACCTGGGATAGCTTGCTATTCCGGGATAATGAAGTATAAAAGTTAAATTGCGTTTGGTTGAAAAGTTGGTATTCTCTGGAATAATTAAAATTGTGTTTGGTTAAAATTATGGAATAGTGAAGGATAGTGGAAAAAGAAGATAAAATTTGTTACAGAATGCCAATTTTACCCTTATCTTTTTTTATAGAAAAATTAATTTAATTATTATATTAAATTTGAAGCAATTTAATTATAAGTAATAAATTATATCTTATCTAAAAAAATAATATTTTTTTATTTTATAGTATATTTTGGTAAATAATAATATCAGTGTAAGTCACATAGTCTCAAGTTCAATGATAATCACATAGCCGCAAGATCAAAGATAATGCAGTTTCACATAGCCGCAAGTTCAATGATAGTGCAGTTTCACATAGTCTCAAGTTCAAAGTAAATCACATTAGCCTTATGTTCAAATTAATCCCATTCACTCCTCCCCTTATTCCCCTATTCCCACTCCCCCTTGGGATAATTCTTAACGGGTTATCCTAGGATAACCCGTTAAGAAGGGAATAAAAAAAAAATTTATCCCCTGTCTTTCTTGCTTGGTGTTTGGCAAGAATAGGGGGATAAAGGGGGTTATTCCCCCTTTATCCCCCAACCAAACACTGCCTATAAGGGGGGTAGTTACTAAACCCGGAATAGTGGAATAAGGGGGGTTTAGCAAACCCAACCCCCCCTGGAATAGTGGAATAAGGTGGGCACGATTTCCGAGGTCTCTCTCTCTCTCTTTCTTATTCATCTTATTCTTTTTATTCCTCTTTAACTTACCAAACACAATTTTTTCTAAACCCGGTATAACTCTTAAACCGAACCAAATGCAAATTTACTCTAGTTCCAGCTTAAACTATAATTTATACCTATCCCCGGTATAACTAAAACCCTCTTAAACCCGAACCAAGCGGAGCCTAGGGTTTAGTGGGTTGTTGGTGAAATAGTATAAATCATAAGGGACTACTGTAATTCTAACCGCATATTTTTTCATCCAAGAGTCGAAAACTTATGAATACAAAGTAACCTATACTCATAAGAGTATAATAGTCGGACTCTCTCTCTCTCTCTCTCTCTCTCTCTCTCTCTCTCTCTCTATATATATATATATATATATATATATATATATATATATATAATCTGATGGTCTTTAATATATTACTAATGCTCGTTGTTGACCGTGTGCGATCAGCGATCCGCAATCGGCCTCCAAGTTCTGATGGTCTAGTATATATTACTAATGCTCATTGTTGACCGGGTGCGATTCGCGATCCGCAATCGGCCTTCGAGTTGACCCTCTGTGTGTGATGCGTCACGTGCCAAACTATCAAGTGATTAGACCGAGGAGGAATTCACTCGGCCGAATTCTTCTCAATCGAACTCTTAACAAGATTCAACCTAAAGGAGCCGAACTGAGATTTTGACACAAAGATTGATACGGCTTAAACAACCGATTTGAAAATTGTATTGCTCGGAAAAGGGTTACAAGGGACCAATTACAAGTAAGACTATTTTTAAAAAAGATGTAAGGAAAAGTGTAGATGCGGGTATGAAAAGCTAGTTAGGAAAGTAGTAATGAAAATTGTAAACTTAGTTTATGAAAGATGTAAATATAGATAGGAAAGGTATTGAAAAATGGGTGATCACTGAGTTACGAGATTGCATAATTCTTTTTTTTTTCAATGCTTTATTTGGTTTGGGGATTAAAGAGGGATATCCCTCTTTAATCCCCAAACGAGTTTGGAAGAGGGGAGGAGAACAGCTGTTCCGCACTCCGAGTGGGTTTTCCAACCTTGTCCCCCACCTGTTATTTTTTTAAAAAAAAATTTAAAAATTTTAAATTTTAAGATATTTAAATTTTAAAATTTTAAAAATTTAATTTTTAAAAAAAATTTATAAATTTTAAAATTTTAAATTTTTTTTAATTTTTTTATATACAGTAAAATAAAAATTTTAATAAATTCTATAATAAATATTTTAAATTAAATATTTAAAATCATACAAGTAAAATTTTTATTTGTTTTAAAAACTATTATGGTTAAGAACAATTTCGTCATTTCATACAATTACTACTTTCTGTTCTTCTTATTCCTCATTATCATATCAAACATATTTTTACAATAGTTCCAGCCAGCTCCCATATTTATATTTATCTCCGGTACAACTAGTTCTCTCTTATCCCACAACCAAACTAAGCCCAATGGTTTTGATTATTTATACTTGCTCGAACCAGATGTATGATCGCCGTTTTGAATAATCGGCTTAACTTAAGGGGAATCATTGCGTATTCCTTAACCACTTTCTTTTTGAGTTGATTTTTCTCGATTGGATGCTTGCTATTCCAGAGTTAGTTGCGTGATTCGCCTCCCGAATCCCATACCTTCAGTTTTCAGGATCTTCCCTTTTACGGCTCGAACAGCCGATAGTTGATCCCAGCTTCGCCTCTGGTTATCATTCGGCCGAGGCGGTCTGATAGCCTGCCTTAAGCCGAGGTCGGTCTTGGCTAAGACGCGAGTACCTTTTCGTCGGTTATTTCTCCGACTGATCATTTCGGTCGATGGTGGGCACCACGTGTCACTTCCTGACGTGGCGATATTTTTGAGCTCATCAATAACATATTATGAAAATTTTATTACTGTATTTGAAGTTTATAAAAAATAATTTTTATAATTTTATAATATTAATTATCTGGCAATTACTCTTATTGTAGTGATCATTCATAATTATTGATTTAAGAATTACTAAAAAATTAGATAATTAGCGTCCAAAAGATATAAACTTTGGTTCATAAATAATTTAAATAAACTTTTTTAGTTTTTTAGGTAGGCCTTTGAAATTAAATTTTAATTAAAATATTAATTATGAAAAATTCATGTGCATGAGGTGCAGGGTACACCGGGTCCACGCGATAAACACTTTGGGCGACGCTCGGTGGGGCCCCCGAAGCATCCTCTCCTCTTTGCTTCCCTTTAAAGCCAGTGTTGTGGCGCACACACAAACATAAATGTAGACCCGCTACCCGTTTATTAGAGGAGGGTTTTAAAGCCACCCCCTCTTCACCCTGTACCCTTCGTCTCCTCCTCGACGATCTCTCTCTCTCTCTCTCTCTCTCTCTCCTCGGCCATGGCGGAAGAGGTCGAAGATCCCAAGCCC
This sequence comes from Tillandsia fasciculata, assembly GCA_029168755.2. NCBI lineage: Eukaryota > Viridiplantae > Streptophyta > Magnoliopsida > Poales > Bromeliaceae > Tillandsia > Tillandsia fasciculata. The sequence goes on along the minus strand of CM054947.1, from coordinate 2,679,081 downwards.
CACCACGCCGAGGGCGCCCCCCAAAGCTACGAGGACTACTCCGGCGACGTGGCGGCGCAACCTCCACCATCCGCCGGCGCCGGAGGCGGAGGCGGCGGCGGGATCGGCGGCTTCTCCCTCAGCATCTGGCCCCCGACGCAGCGCACCCGTGACGCCGTGATCCGTCGCCTCGTCGAGAACCTCACCTCCTCCACCGTCCTGTCCAAGCGCTACGGCGTCGTCCCCGCCGACGAGGCCGAGGAGTCTGCGCGCGCCGTCGAGCGCGAGGCCTTCGCCGCTGCGTCCGCCGCCGAGGGTGTCGGCGCCAAGGGCGCCGACTCCGTCGAGGAGGGGATCGAGGTCCTGCACGTCTACTCCAAGGAGATCAGCCGCCGATTGCTCGAGTTCGCCAAGTCTAGGGCTTCCTTGGCCTCCCCCGCCTCGTCTTTACCCTCCGTCGCATCCGATGCTCCGACCGAGGGAGCCTCCTCTGCCGCGGAGGTGGCTTCGCCTCCCGCCGTCGGTGAGGAAGCTTCCGCTGACGCATCCGAGGCTTCTACTGCTTGATCCTCGCCCTTATGATGTTATCTCTACTTTCCTTTGCTTTCTCGGATCTTCGATTAAGAGCTTTTGGAACTCGCTATATCTAGAATTTTATCTACTTTGCTTCTATAAAAGATTATTTATGGGATTTGGGGATTTGGTACCTAGTTTAATGGAGAGCTGCTTCATATATCTGATCTAATACATAGAAGATGCAGCTAGGAGTACCTAGAAGATGTTCTTCGGCATGTCATTAGATTATTCTAGATAACTTAATGCGTGTTGTTGCTGTTGTTGTTGTTTAATCCTTAAAATGCTTCAGTAGTAGTTCTCTTTTCTCTATTATGCTTTTGGAATTATTTTTCAAGTTATTCAGTTCGTAGTATGATGAAGTATTCTGTGAGGTAAGCAACCTTAACTCTAGATCTAGTGTCTGAAGCTCAATAAATAACTACGTGTAGCTAAATCAACAGTATGGATGAATGTGAAGCAAACTATTTCTATTGTAGCGAATGAAAGGTGATGCAGTGGAAGCATATCTTAGAAGTCAGAATTTGGTAATGCCAAGCTTGTGACTTATCAAGGCGGAATGGTGGCCATAACCTTGGCATTTAAATTTTTCTTATTTTTGATTCTTCTTAATTTCATAAGATTAATCCATGGTGCTTCATGACCGGATGCCATGATACAATCCTACAATTTTGGCTTAACACTTTTACTAGTTTATCTACATAGGGGACACATGTTTGAAGAAACCTACGATGTCTGAAGCTTGGTTAACATAGAAATCTATGTTAAAACATGTGCTTTTTATTTCTTATTGTAAATCTGTGAGTCATGATGTCATGTTAAACCAAAAAAGAGAGCACGCGTGAAAGGCCAGATGATACTACCTTTTCTTCTGAAGATCATAAACACCACTGAAATCATATTTTTTTAAGCTGAAGACACAACTGCATCTAGCAATATAGTTTTGCATTTGTGGATCCTTCCGAGGTTTAAGTCTGCATTTGTTTTCTGCATTTGTATGCTTTGTAAAGATTGAACATACAATTGAAGGAGTCCAAAGATGTAAGGTCAATGAAGTGAAATGATACTTGTCTTTCTAATTGAGTATGTCTTGTGATGGTAGAATATGCTATACCATCCATAGTCCAGATGGAAATGCTGTTTCAGGATAGTTGTTGATTATGATATTTGCTATTTAAGAACTAGGATCACGTCTAGTAATGGCAGAATGTTTTCCTAGCACATGCCCATCTCCGTGAGTGAAACTTGCACTTAAGCGATAGGCTGATCTTTTTTCAGCTTTTAGTGTTCGTGTTTATTTTCGTGCTTTCTTGATTGCTTAAAGGAAAGTAGTTGTAAATAATTTTTCATTTCTCTTTATCATTTGTTTTGTCTTGCTTTTGTTGGCAGATATTATGCTCGCATCACCTGAAGCATTCAGTAACTTAAACACTAGAAAGTTGCATGTCATTTGTACAGATATGTTAATGGATGCAAGTATTTGGTGAATAAGACTTCCAGTAGCGTGGAATTCTGTTTATTTCAGCATTTCTACCATACTCAATTTTGATTCTGTTGTATGTTTAATCATTTGGTTATTTAGTTTTTTTCAAGCATGTGAAAGGAGCATCTAAGAAGTTTCATGAATTGTCTCCGACTATTTGGTTATTCTTAACATTTCTGCCTTTTTAAGTTTCTCTTTTCTTTTGGTGAGAACTCCGCGTTCACAAATCTATATTTTCATTTGCAAAAGTTGCTAAAGTTCGAAAATTATTTAGACAAGTTGCCGGAGCAACTACCATAGGTTGATCGATATGTTGTTAGTTTGGCTATACTCGTTTTAGTCGTGTTAGGGCCACTACGATGTCCTTTTACATGAAGGCCCAAATATGTATGCAAATTTTATTATTGGCTGTGGATGTTGTTATTCTTCTTCCTTGTCCTCTCCTTTCCTCCTATTCCTCTTCTTATCAGTTTCCTATTTCTGAGATTCGTCATATCAGTATATCACTCTATCCATATATTCTATTCGTGCCATGCAACATAATGTGTTATTATTGATTCTTTAATATGCAGTATGTATCCGTAGCTATCCTGCTAGAACTCATATCTGCATCTCACCATTTTACCAGGAACTGAGTCACCAAACTGAAACATTTAGGATCTCTCTGGTGCTTGAATTAGCATTTTCCATGTTTTTGTTCTCTTTATATATCGGTGCTCTTCTCCTGTTCTTATTAGTAAATCAAAAGGCAAAATAAGGTGCTGTAGCATATCTAGCTCATGTAGTGTTCTGCTTCTTCTTCTTATTATTTTTTTTATATAATCCTTGGCATGCCTTACTTTGTTCTAAATATCCTGCAATAATCGGGGGATCACAACAGTGGAAGACTAATGCACTACTTTGTCACTGGTATAATCGAAAAGTTGATCCCCAACATGTTTATTAAGAAGTTTGTGCAATGTCTTGTTGCTACGCACTTGTAATCTGTCTATTATGTATCTATCCTTTCTTAATTTATCCATCTGGGTATACAGCAATGTTAGGAATTAGCATTGATATGATGCATGCATGATGATGTGATTAGTTAACTGGAGTGTTGCTTATTCACTTTTCATTATGGCACTTTGCTATTTATGTGGGTGGCATTTTTAACTTGTAACTTTATAAGACATCTTTGTGATCTGCTTAATGAACCATACAAATTTTCATTTTCCTTTGGCATTTCAATACCATGTCATGTGGGAATTGATAAAAATTGCGATATTCTGATACATATATTAGATCACCTGCACATGTTTTTTTTTTTTTTTTTTTTTTTTCACTTACTCTTTAGATTGAAATGCCCCACCAAACACTGCTGAACTAAGGTTTCTGAATGCAATATATATATATATATTTTTGAAGTTCGTTGATGTGTCATTGCATGTGGTGCCTTGCCAACCTTTATTTAAATAGATTTTTATTGCTAGAAAAAATTAATCCGGCTTTTACGGAACTGATTTATAGGTGGGTGTTTGAAAGAAACAGCCCAGCTATAGTTTCTTATGAGAGAAAAATTAAAATCCAATTTTGAATATATATATATATATATATATATATATATATATATATATATATATATCAAATACTTCTTAAATTTTAATGTGTGTGAACCTTACTAAAATTTAATGATAGAGAATTAGGTGATTTAAAAGACCTGTCTTAAATCGGAGTTTAGCAAAAATCTATTTCGCTTTGTTGCTTGGTAAATAAATAACATACCATTTTAGTATGATTACTTTTTTCTTATTGGAAAATGCTATATGTAATTCTAAATATTTTTTTAGTAAAATAAAAAATGATAAGATTAGTGATGAGTTGATTGTTAGATATACACCTATTATAGGAATGCACAAATAGCATGTATTGCTCTAAGATATGAATAAATTTTCATCAAATTGAAAAAAAAAAAAAAAAAAACTATAAAATTTGGATGAGAGTTATTTGTGTTATACGACATTCTATTTTCTTTAAGGTGGGTTTGGTTGTACATTTTTGGTACAAAAAGTTTTTAGTTCGATAAAAAAAAAAAATGAATGAAAAAAATTTTGCGCAGCTTAAAATTTTATTGAAAGTAAAAATATTTTATTTTTTAAAAATCTGTAAAAATAATTTTTTTTTTTAAAAAAAAAATTACGACTAAACAAATACACAAAAATAATTTTAAAGTCGAAAAATAATTTTCGGTATATTTTTAGACCAACCAAACACACTCGGCCAAACCAGGGATTTAACAAAACAAAGAATTCTAATTTTGTTAGGTAATTGATATGGGCATAATATAATAAAGGATTTTATTAATTCATACATATATTTGACAAATATTATTAGAATCCAATGCATTTTCTAATCCAAGAACAGGGAACCACAATATTTTCAATTATACACCAACTGCATACAAGAATAGTGACTCAAAGCATCCACTATTACATCAACTTCGTATTATAAAAATAATAATCCAAAGCATTTTCCAATCAATATCATACCACTAATCACTAGCCAGAATAGTGATGCATATTTATTGGTACTTGTATTTGAATAGTTATGCCACGAATTAATTAATTTTGCTCGTAAAATTTTTAAATAATAATATATTTAGTTTTGAAAAAACTTTTAAATAATAATATATATGTGAAAAAAAAAAAATAGATACAAAAATTTTAAATAAATAAATAAATAATGGAACAAACACGTGGCGGTGGCCACTTGTCACTACGCCATTGGTAGCGAGAGAACTTCGTTGGAAAGTACAAGAGCACACTATTTTTCATTTTCAATTTTTAATAAAATTACAATTATTGTCGTAGTTTTCGTGCGTTCCCACGAATCCTTCTTAGGTAAGGAACCAAAATTTTACATAAATATTTAATTTACGCTTCAAAATAGGAAAAAATGTTAAATTCATATATTCCTCCTCCCCTCTCTTTCTCTCTACTCAGATACCTCAAATCTCGCTTAAAAGGTTGGTGATTTCTCCGTGATTTTGTTTTTGATTTATTCCAAATTTTTTTTTCTTGTAATTTACTGTGATTATTGTGTAGATCCATCTTGTTCTTATGCTAACAGCGAAATTAATCACATAGTTGTTTGTAGTTGGGATCTTACTCGAGCTCTCTCGTGTTATTTCCAAATTTAGGGTTTGTAGTAAGGTGAATCATGCGCATGCTTGTTACTGTTTCTCTTTTCAGCTTCAAATTCGAATCCTGTAGATGGAACTTGTGTTAATTAATTGTAGAAATAAGTAGTGAAAAATGCCCTACTCAGTAGTTAGTAATCTTTGGATATTTTGGTGATTTATAATCTAAGAATTACACTAGAAACTTAGTAAGGGGTGTTTGGATCGTCGGAAAAGCATGGAAATTGTTTTCTAGAAAAAATAAGATTTTATGGAAAACATCTTTTTTTACTGTATTCGTTTTCCCGATTAAAAATTCGAAAAAAAACTAAAACACCACTTTTCCGTGAAATCTGAAAAAAAATAGTTTTTCTAGGGAAACTGCTTGTATGATTACTATGCTGTACTTGAGACTACTAGTAAGTTCATGCAAACTAGAGTGTTTTGAAGTTTCGTACGGAGATGAATTGCTCCTGATTTCATTTTATTCGAGAAAGAACAAACTTTTAATGCTTCTAAATTTCTTATTTCAAGTAATTTGATGATAGCGTGTATACATGTAGTTTGTACTCTTACAGGCCCTACCCTCTCTTGCAGGTTGTTAGCTCGCAGCTCGCCAGCGTCCTCAACTTGTGTGTTAGGCTCAGCACAATGGTTTCCTTTGAGATGAATGACCTGAGAAGTATTAATTTCGACTGTAACGCATGTTAAGCATATACCTTGTTAAGCATTTTAGATAATGTAAATTATGCCACTTTTCATATCATTCTAATGGATGCAATAATTTGCTTCAGTTCGTTTAGCGGTACCAAGCAATTATATTTTATCTTGAAAACAAGCTTTGACATCTGTAGGGTGTAAAATTTGTCTGAATTAAGTACTATTCTGCAGTTTGTCTTACTTATAATTAACATGTTGTTCGCATTATCTTTATTTAAATGCTTCCGATGAGATCATATTTCGACTTACTGAAGGGTGCTAGATGGTCGTCGCTCTTCCATATCTTTTGCTAATCCATCAAACAGCTGAGTTCTGCTGTCTTAACATGATTTTCTTTATTGCTATGTCCTGTTTCATCTTTTCACTTTTGTTTCCTGTAGAATTATTTAGGTCAAGCTATTAAAGAATTAGTATGCTCGGCTACATTATAGTCACTTGCTGTTCTCTGATGTCATAATCTTAACGAACTCCCTAAGTTCGGGGTATTCTTTCTTTTGTGTGTGTGCGCTCCCGCGCGCGTAGGGTGGGAGGGTTCAAGGGCGATGAGACTTGATGCCTGATCAAAACTTTTCTCTTTTGATGAATCTCCTTTTGATTCTGAATAATATTACCCCTTAATTGTATTTCAATACCAATAGTCTACTTTTTATTTTATTAGACAACTTGGACTGTGACTAAATAGCCTGCCCATCTGTTGCGTGTTCTAAACAGCCTGCGCATCTGTCCTTAAAATATCCTTGTTCAATGTCACTAAATTGCGAGTATTCATTTGGATCAGAGATTGGCTTGGGCTTGACTGGATTTGGGATATTCTTCTCATTTTTGGGAATCATTTTCTTCTTCGATAAGGGGCTTCTAGCAATGGGAAACGTACGTTTTCGCCCTTTAATTCTGTGCATTTTGTTTCCCTTCTTTTTTTCTATACTTACTTTTGAGCTAATATATCTGTTTGATTTTGTTTTCGGATTGAATCAGATTCTGTTCTTGTCTGGTCTGACGTTGACCATTGGACTGAAATCCACGATGCAATTCTTCACTAAGCCTAAAAATTACAAGGTCCGCCGCCTCACAAATTAGCCAGATCTTCTAGTAACCTTGTTTTAATGCTAATTACAACCTGTACTTTGCCGATTTAACAGGGCACAATCTCATTTGGAGCTGGCTTTTTTCTGGTCCTAATTGGATGGGCTGTGATGGGCATGCTATTGGAGTCATATGGCTTCATTGTGCTCTTCAGGTGAGTTAATTTTTACGATAGTCCTATTTCACTTCTGGCTTGAATTATCGCCTTTTTTGTTTTGGAGTGTGTAAGAATTTATCATCCTGAGTGCAATCTCTGGTTGTCCACCTGTCCTTAGCTTTTGCCTTGAAATACTATTCAAATCGAGTGTGTGACAACCTCGCGTCTCATTACAAACCTGATCGTTCTTCATTTATAGTGGTTTAGCGAGCATGCTATTTTACTGTAACTGTAGTTAAGCCATGGAATATGAAAGTGAAAGTAAAATCTGCCAAAGTGGGGGCATTTTCAAAGTTATTCCTTTTTTATTTTCCTTTTTTCCTTTCTGAGAATGTATCCGTTATTCTATTCGGAGAGCCGCTTTCGTTTCAAAACACGACCTTTACTATTTTATAGAAGAGCCTGAAACACCTTGCTCTCTCTTACATAATCATGTCTGTTAGCTTCCGTACGGTGCGCCAAACTGCTGTTTTGGTTCTTTTTTCAGGGGCTTTTGGCCGACACTTGCAGTTTTTGTGCAAAAAATCCCTGTTCTTGGTTGGATATTCCAGCAGCCGTATGTGACATCGGTACGACATTTTGTTGTCCTATTACTTCTAAGTTCTAATTGCTCGTATTATATCTTATTTCACTGAGACTTGTTTTTTGGTAAGTTTTTTTGTTGGAACCATTGGTTGATCAATCATTTGCTCTTTCCTCCTCTACAGTTCTTCAATCGCTATAGAGGCAAAAGAGTACCGGTGTAATCATCGACGCATTGCCGCTGAATTAAGGGCACATAAATATTTCTGTTTGTAAGGTAGCTGTGTAAGTTTTTACTGCTCTGCAGAGTATTGTATTCTTTGTTCTTTATCTTTTACTAGCAGCTGATGCTTGTTAATATTAGCTCTTGACCAGTATAACATTCTTTGTAAGATGACCTTTTTACTGGATACTAAGGAGATCATATTGGCTTTTCATAAATATAGTCCAGTGCGCAGAATTTTTCTACCAAACATTTGATGGTGCAATGTATCCCCGTATAGTTCAACGGGTAGGATACATTCCGCAATCGGATGGATGGCGGAACCTCTCCTTTAAAGATTCCTTCACATGGATCCATAAACAATGCAGTACATGTTATACTAAGGGTCCGTTTGTTTCATGATTTGTAATGACTTGAACCACCTAAATTATAATATTCCAAGAATACTCTATAATTTCATATTTGAAATGATGAGATATATCTAATTACAGATAATCTAGAGTTCACATCTATATCCTTGTTATCTGATTGCATTGTACTCTGCAAATTGAAGCTTTAGAAGGAATCACAATTTAGGGAATTTTTGGCCAAATGACTTGAAGAGAAAAGCAACCAGCAGAAACCTATCATTGGAAATTTCAACACTAATTTAAGTCCACTGGGCTCGGTTTCAGAACCAATTACTGGTAATTGCTTATTTCAGAAAGGTAGTAAAAACTCAATCATTAGAGCAACAGAATTGAGAAAGTATTTACTTCTGTAAATAATTAGCTGAATTCACTACAAAAGAAAAATCTCCTAGTCTTCATTGTTTCAGTTGTAGTATCACCCAGTTTCTACAGCATCATATGATAACCGTAAATTATATGAACAAAAATAATTATATTGATACTCAGAAAGCTTAATCTGACAATCCATCAAACGCCATCAAGATCGCAGAACTGATTATAACTTTCGAAGAATCGAAACTTCATAAATTGCGGGCTTACTGGCATTCATCTGTGCAATTTGATGCAGTAGTTGGGTTATCCTCTGCAGAAGGGAATAGATCAATCAATAACATCAATTTAAAACAATCCAAAATTAACTATATTATGAGTTGGGAGGACAATTATCAGCATATCCATGAATCAGTCAAATAAAAAGTTCCCTAGATTTTAATTCTCGCAAAGGATGGACAGTCGTGACTAGCTTATCATGACAAAAGGGTGAACTGTATCTCATTAATCCATCTGAATAGTATTGCAAGTTCTGATACAGGAAGAACTTCCCAATAGTGGCAAATTAAAAAGTGTCTATATATGACAAGTGGACACATCTAGGGGAATTTGTTTTCAGTTGAAGCTTCTTTCTCCGAAAGAAATGTTTATGGTCAGATCATTGCTGCCGTTTTTTTTTCTTTGAAAATAAGTTTCATTGAAGACAGCCAAAAATCTGACGAAAGACATTACCTCTGTGAATAATCACAGAGATGTCGATAACATCTTCGGAATGATAGACACCAAGAGAACCAGGTGATTAACCACTCTTTTCTGAGGCAGAATAAAACAAATAAAACAATATAAACTTCAGATGATGGTATTTGCCAAACAAGATTTTCAATCCTTACAAGCCAATTTGCTAAAACTTGAAGGTATCCTACATCTCTAACCCAAGACATCCAGCTTGATAAATCGTATAGTTAACCGCGGGTAAGTAACAAATTTGAGGTACAGGCCTCTTTCTTTGGTGTTCATTCAACTTTATCTAATCGAACCCTCCTGAATGATTTTCTAGTATATTAAGAGACCAGAGCAGTTTCTTGTTCATCCTTACTGGAGATATGACTACACATGTGGCATAAAAACTATTACATCTATCAAAACAGGATAGAAGCCTTTCATAGTCCTATTATGATACAATTCGAGATTCAATACAGTTACTAGTATAATAAGTTGGCACCGATTGCAGATGAGAGTTACAGCTCCAGCACCCTTTACAGAAGTTAACAGCTACAAGAGATCTTTGAATCAGATTTCGTAAGGGAACTAAATTAATCAGCATTCCACCAGCTACCACTTTTTTGTGGATGAGAGTAAATACATTTCTAAGCACCTTCAGAAAACTAACTTAGAAGTTAAAAGTAACAACAAAATTTGCACAACCTTGATGGACTATTCCATGCCAAATGATTCATGACATAAATGGCTCATATCCACTTCCAAACAAAGTGTCGAAATGCCTATTACTTACATATAGAGAAAATGGCATTTCCTAGTAAACAAGGAGTCTGTCACTCCCATCACAGACGATGCGACGAGCCTTCGTATCTATCTATCTATCTCAAAATCTATCTATCTTTTAACATAACTCTTACCTAAAAGATTAATTTCTTAGGTCACATAATGAATGCTAGAGTACGAGACCCTGAGTGGCTGAGTTTGAATCTTCTCCAAATTCCTAAGCTCATTTAATTTCCTCGCATTTGATTCAAATCGAAGTGTTGGTCTTGCGGATCAAAATCCACCTGCACGTGATCCGGCGGGGATGTCATCGATTATTGAATACTATTGAGTACTAAAACACCGTTATCTAACAGTTTAACCTTTTCGACAAAAACACTAACTTTTCTGTAACTATTACTAGCAAGAAGATACTGAAAGAAAAGATGATAACATTGAAAGGAAATCTAGCTAACCATACCTTCTCCTTCTCCTGAACTAGGAGGAGGAGGAGATCCCTCTCCCGCCGATCCCTGCGCCTCATGTACATCAAAGCCCCTGCGAACACAGCCATCGTGGCTACCGACCAAACCCCCGCCCCGGCCGCACACATACCGCCGACAACGCCACCGCAGAGAGAAAATTTGGATTGGATCACCTCAATCCCCAAGTCCCAAATCCGCCTCGCCGAATCCGAAAAACCCCTCCGCACCAGAGGCCCCCTCTCCTCCTCCTCCTCCCTCTCCTCCTCCTCCAATTCCTCTTCCTCTACTCTCCCCGGATGCGAAGGCTCCTGGTGAAGAAGAGGGACTAGGGCTTGGCTACTCTCGGCGCGGAGGTGGAGACCCTCATGGAGGCTAGGGGGGAAGATGGCGCAATCGTCGAAGCTTCCTCCGCCGCCGCCGCCGATTCCATCCGCCACAATCTCCCAACCCCTGAAGCGCTCCTCCTCCTCCTCCGCCACCGCCGCCGCCGGCGGCGGCGGCGGCGGGGGCACCGCCACCCACCCCTCGCCTGGCGCCGCCTCCCCCGCGGAGGCGCCTCCTACGAATCCTTCCATGGCGCGGAGGAGGGTTAGGGTTCGGCGCTTGTTGAGGAGGTGAGGGTTTATGGAGTCGGGGGCTAGTAAAACGAAGGGGTGGAGAGACGGGTGAGGAGGAGGGATCGGGTTCGAAGATATTTTTTCCCCCATTTTTCGGTGATTAAATCGATTTCGTTTAATCGTTTCATATCTCGTCTCATCCACATCCTTTGTGTTTGTGCATGTATGTATGTGCATTTTTTTTTTTTTTTTTTTTTTTTTTTTTCTTTGGGGGAGTGGGGAGTAAAATGACACTCGAGTTTCGAGATATTAACCGCTCGGATCGTGAAAGTTAAGAGTCGTTATTACGCGCGTATCTTAATATATTCTTTTAAATTTAAGGGGCAATTTCCTACGTACCCCTAAAAATTTCTCTGTTTTCAGATTTACCCCTCTTAGAAGGCTAATATTAAAACTACCCTTCTTACGTTCCAACTTCTTTCCAAAATACCCCTGAAGTTAAACTCTGTTAGTGTACCGTTTAAAACTGCCGTTATCTGTGTGTAATTACTATTTTGCCCTTTCAAATATACCCTAAACCCTAAACCCTAAACCCTAAAACCCTAAACCCCTAAACCCTAAACCCTAAACCTTAAATCCTAAACCCTAAACCCTAAAACCTAAACCCTAAAAAATCCTAAACCCTAAACTCTAAAACCCTAAACCCTAAACCCTAGAACCTTAAAAAATCCTAAACCCTAAACCCTAAAACCCTAAACCCTAAACCCTAAACCCTAAAACCCTAAAAAATCCTAAACCCTAAACCCTAAACCCTAAATCGGGGCAAAATAGGTATATCTGATAGTTTTCAACTCCGATTATTATTTAACTCTAGTTTAACCCTAGTTAACTTAACAAAGGAAAACGGTAGGGGTATTTTTAATAACGGTGGAACGTATGAAGGGTATATTGGAAAGAAAAAAATAAGAGGGGTAAATCAGATATTTCTTCATATTTCAGGGGTACACAGGCAATTATCCCTAAATTTAAATATATTTTAAATTTATTGAAAAATAAAAAAAATGCATTTTTATATGTTTCGATGGACTCCTCATCAAATTTTCCAGTTTCTCACACATGATTGGGTGGACTAGATCTGCCACGTAAGTTGTAGACCCCATTAACCCCGCCGACTAATAAGACTAAATCCGGGATTTGATGATTTGTGATAGAGATTTTAAATTTTAAATATAATATGATTCATAAAATTAAACTTTATTATAAATTTTTTCTATAAAAATTGAATACATATTTTGAAATAAGTACTAAATTTTAGAGACTAAAAATATAATAATAATAATAATAAATTATTATTATTATAATTTCTTTTTTTTTTTAGAGTAAGGCAGTATGCTTCCGCTTCATTCAAGGCGAAAGTGAATTTAGCAACGGGGCAGCCGGTATCTGCAGTAGAGCAGCCGGACCAAAAAAAAAAAAAAAAAAAAAAATCGGTCCTAGGCACAGAATCTGGTCCAATAGGATCGGTAGAGTCTGATTTCGACCAGGATCTCTCTTAGGGTACGGTTCTTGTCTTCAAAGATCCTTCTGTTCCTTTCCAGCCAAATGTACCATCACGTGGCTGCGATAGTGGTGAGAGCCCTTTTGCCCAAGGCCCCCTTCTTGAACGCGTTCGCCTCCCACAGGCTGTCAACGGTTGTGCTGTTGCGGATCTCCAATTTGTTTGGCAGCAAGATCTTCAGCAGCGTTTGTGCTGAGGTACAGGAGACAAACAGGTGATTCGCAGTTTCCTCGGGACCTAGGCAGATGACACAACAGCTGGGCCCGCTCCAGCTCCTTTTGAGTAGGATGTCTCTAGTCCTGACCCTCCTTCTAAGAACCAGCCAAACGAAGATTTTAACTTTCAGTGGCAACTTAATCCTCCATAGATTGTCGAAGCGGGAGTCGACTTCCCCGCTATCTTGTAAGAAACGATACATGGACTTAACTGAGAAGAGATTGGATGTGGTCCAACGCCAGTGGAATACATCTTTACAGTTTGTGAGAGGCCGGTTAGGTGTGATCGCCTTCAGATCCCGAATTTGGTCGTCGAGACCTGTTAGGCCGGTCCCTAGGCCCTCCAGGATTTTCACCCAGTTCCAACCATTCCGGTCAGAGCAGTCTTTCACCCGAAGATTTTTGTTGCAGACCAGGTCAAAGATGTATGGAAATTGGGTCAAAAGGGGCGAGTTTCCTATCCAAATATCTGTCCAGAAGTCTGTCAAGCCTCCGTCTCCCACTGAGTGAGTCGTGCCACACCTGAAGAGGTCCCTCGTTCCAAGCACACTTCTCCACCAGTGGGAGAAGGGTTTGAACTAGGATCCTTCGTTCAGCGGTCTTCTGCGTTGATAGTAAAGTCCCTTGACTAGGGGTCCCCAAGGGGTCACTTCTGCTGAGAAGTATCTCCACCACCACTTCGCCAGCAGTTCATGCTTTCCAAGTTCAAGACACCTAACCTCCCGTCCCTTTTGCTTCTGCAAACTGTTTTCTAGCTAACCAGGCAGTTGCCCCATGACACAGAGCTTCGGCCTTTCCAGAAGAAGGCTCTCCGAAGCGAGTCGATTCTTCTGAGGACCCAGACGGGTACTCTGAAGACCGAGAAGAAGTAGAGGGGCAGGTTCGAGAGCACCGAGTTAACCATTATGAGTCTCCCTCCTCATGAGAGTAATTTTGCTTGCCACCCTGCAATTCTTTGCTCAATCCTGTTGATGATGTGTTGCCAGTCTTCCTTCGGGATGCTGCCCTTCTTCAATGGTAATCCGAGATATTTGATCGGTAACGAGCCCAGCTTACAGTCCAGGGCCGCCGCGAGCCTTTCTCCTTTGTAGTTTCCGTTGCCCAAATAGAATAGCTCCGACTTGGCCCTGTTGATTTTAAGTCCAGATGCTCACTCGAAAGTCTGCCACATGAAGCGGAGGTTGCGAATTTGCCTGACTTTCGCCTCACAGAAGAAGATTGTATCGTCCGCGAATTGAATGAGGGAGGTTTTCGCTTCCCCCAATGGTCCAACCCCTTTAAGAAGGTTATTTTGAATGGCTCTATTGGTCATGCGCGCCAGACCTTCTGCCACCAGCAGGTACAGGAATGGTGACAGCGGGTCCCCTTGGCGGAGACCTCTCTTCATTTTGAACCATTTTGTGGGGGTGCAGTTGACAAGAATGGCGACCTTGCCATTCGAGATACACTGCTCGATCCACCAACACCATTTTTGGTTTGCGCCGAGACATCGGAGAATGTGCTTGAGAAAGTCCCAGTTCACATTGTCAAAAACTTTTTCAAAATCCGCCTTGACTCCGACACAGTCGATGTGCTTGCTCACACCCCAGCTAATTAGCTCGCTAGCTGTGACGAAAGAGTCTAGGATAAATCTGCCTTTGACAAAGGCAGACTGCACGGGAGAAATGATCTTGTGCAACTCTTTGATAAGTCTGTTCGTGAGAACCTTGGAAATAATTTTTTGAATGAAGTTGATAAGGCTGATGGGCCGGAAGTAATTAGCCGAGTTAGTCCCTTCTGATTTGGGTATCAGACAGATGTGCAAGTAGTCTATGGGGCCAGATGTGCAAGTAGTTTATGGGGCCGGTGTTCAGGGAACCCTGAATAGATCCTCAATAATAATTATGAAGTTAATTTAGTGAGAAAGGAGGAGCAGAGAGGAGGGGGCGTGGCCCGGTGGAGGAGCAAATCGAGAATCGAGAATCGACCACGTCTCCCTCCTCTGAGCCGCGTATTAATGGAGGACGCAAGCGAGAACACGCGACGCCCCTCTCCATCCCCTCCCTCTTCCTCTTCGTCTTCCTCTTCCTCTTCCTCTCCTCCTCCTCCGTAGCCGCACCATCTCCTCCTTCTCCTCCTCCTCCGCCTCCTCCTCCTCACGTAGCTCGTCAATGGCGACGGCGTCGTCGTTCTCCTCCTCGCGCCTGCGACCTCCCGTGGGGGACGATGCCAACGACGTCGAGGAGTTCCCCCCTCGGGTGCGTCGCCCCCCGCCCACTTTTCCCGATTCTGAATTGCTTTGATCATCGGGGGATTTTAGAGTGTGGAGTTTTTGTGATTTGGGAATATGGTGGTTGGTGTGGTGTAGGTGGAGGACGCGGAGATGGGGATCTCGGCGGAGAAGTACTCCAAGGTGTTCGATCTCGTGCGGAGTGGGAATCGGGCCTTTCGGGAGAACCGGTTCGAGGCGGTGATCTCTCTCTCTCTCTCTCTCTCTCCATTTTACATGCTCGTACAAGTTAAAAGTTTTAAATTTAGTGATATGAGCAGTGAAGTTGGAATATTGGAGCAAGTACTCGTAGAAACACTCTGTGCATGTTTGCTTGTTGATGCAAATGATATTTGAATCAAGAAGAAGAGATTGTTTACCTAAAAGTTAAGGGCCATATAGAATTACATGTGAACATTTCAAGGTCCAACACCAATTTGGCTATGTTTTTATTTCACGCAGGCGATTTCTTTCTACTCCAAAGCCCAACTAATCAAACGAGGTGATCCTATCATTCTAAGCAATCGAAGTATGACTTTTTGCAGGTGAGCTTCGTGATTACACTTCCGCATGTCCCGGCTAATCCCTTATTTTACTGACAATGCTTGTTTGCATAATTTTACTTTTATCTCTTCTTGGATAATTGCATCATGCATGTCCTTTCCTGCTGTGTTCATTTTATCGACCTGCTCGTGTATATCTGGTAGAAGGATATGTTATTATGCCAAATTTGTTTGTTTATGCAACTAGTACTATGACAGAATTAATCAACTTCTGAGAGAGCGATCTGCAACCGAATCCGAGCATGAAGCGTTGAACGGACTAGATCCTACAACACATGCTGAGGTATTACTTCCTGCTTTCTCTGTAAATCCTAGAGATCAAATTGTAGTAGTTGAATACATGATTCTTGAAATTTATAGTTAACCCTCTATACTCCTTTTCAGTTAGCACTGAAGGATGCTGCGAAGGTCACAAATGTTCGTAGTGATTCACCCAAATCATATTTTCTGAAAGCCAATGCTCTTATTCTGGTAAGTATTGCAGTTATCTATGTTCTTATTAATATGGTTGAAAGCCTTTTATGCTAGGTACTTGGCAGTAGTATGGCCTTGATGAACCTTGTTCCATCATCAAACACTGGGCTCTCCTTTTTTTTTTGTCAGTTTTCCCCTTCAGCTTAAATACAATTTTCCAATATCTAGCTTTTGTTGAATACTGTTTGTTTTATTGTATGCCTTTGTTATACTGCTGTTTGAGCATAACTAGCAACTAGATTTTGTTGAATACTGCTTGTTGGTATCTCTCTTGTGCGTTGTGTTGTATGCCTTTCTTAGACAGCTGTTTGAGCATAACTGACAATCTCCTCCTGGTTTCTATCGTGTTCAATGATAAAAAGCTCATTATACAGCAATGCAGTCAGTGCTTAATAAGACAAGTTAAGATTATCTTTAGGCATATTATTCTGTAATTCCATATCTCGTGTTTCTCAAACTTTTCAGAAGACTTCGATTTCTTTGCTGCAATTATTGCAGAGGGTGAACTATATAAAAGGCTAAAGGTCTAACCTGGCTGTAGATGATATCTCTGGAATTTACATCTAGAATTACAAAATTGTAGATGATATCCCTTTATTTATTCCCAGTTTGCCTATTCTTCTTTGATTCAGTTTTGTTGTTACAAAATCCCCTTCCTTTGCAGCTTGAGCGATATGAGGAGGCAAAGGCGGCCCTTCTTGCTGGCCTTCAGGTTGACCCTCTCAGGTACTATTTTCAATCTGTGAATCTGCTGACGTATTGCGCATCCTTTTGCCGTGAGCTATGCAACTTTCACATTCCTTACACGTATATATGACTGCTATTTATAATGCTGCTCCATGACATCCTATCACTACATTGCCTTCATGATATAGCCCTCTCCTGCAAAGCTGTCTCCGGAATTTGGAAAGGATTACCACTGTTTCAGCTGAAAGAGTCAAACGTCGGAAGCTAGAACGGACTGATGATTTTGAATGTACACTATGTCTGAAGCTATTGTACGAACCAGTTACTACTCCATGTGGGCATTCTTTTTGTCGGTCTTGTTTGCATCAGTCAATGGATCATGGTGAGCCAATTAATGTATATTCGAATTTGATTTCTTATTGACTTCAGTTTACCTGATACGTGGATCCAATGACAGGTAACAAGTGTCCTATGTGTCGAACAGTTTTATTGATTAGTCCTAGAACGCATCCTATCAGGTGAGAATTAAGATGGGCTATGCCTTTGTAAAATATGTTTCCGTACACTGTTGAAGATCCATTATGCACTATATTCTTCTGGCGCTTCTAATAACAGTATTATTCTTGACATGCTTCAGTGTGACATTGAACAACATTATTCAGAAGAATTTTCCAGAAGAACATGCTGAGAGGAAGTCGGAGCATGAAAATATGACCTACTTAGGTGTTGATTTAATGCCTCTATTCGTCATGGATGTCGTCCTTCCCTGTCAAAAATTGTCACTGAATATATTCGAACCTCGCTACAGATTAATGGTATGATGAGCACAAATTGTTTTGCATAAACTGATACCCATGCATGTATGGTTCCTAATCATATTATGAATAAAAATATCCCGTCCACAGATGGACAGATAATTTGAGTGTGTGTTGCATGCTAGTTTCCTTTTCTACTCGATGTAAGTCTTAAAGATTATTGAGTGAACTTAGAATGTTGACATAGCATTACGTCTGCTAGCCTGATAATTGGCTCAATTTCCAAAGTTTCCAACCATCAAGAAACCTTCTTTGGTAGATAGTTGTATTAATGGTAAGAAAGTAATTAGCCTGTGTACTTGCCCATTACCTTTAGCTTGTTTGTTCTGTTAGTTCCATGTAAAGGCACACTGTAAACTTCAGTGGGCATAAACTTAAAAATTTGTCCTTCAGACAGTTGCTTTTTTTTTGTTATTACTCTTCTTTTTGATAGATTACAACTTTGTGAGATGAATCTAAATGGACTAATATATTTTTTCCACTATGCAATTTTTTTAGTGCTGTAGTATCTCTACTGATCATTTTTCTTTTCCCTTTTCAATCAGGTGAGGAGGGTTATGGAAGGGAATCATCGCATGGGAATGGTACATTATTAATGGTCTTCTATTTTGTAGAGGCTCGGCTAGGCAGTCATCATAATTTTTATTATATTTTATAGGTGGCTATTGATCCTGCGACAGGTACTGTTGCTGATTTTGCATGTGAAGTGGAAATTCTTGAGTGAGTGTGGTCCCTTTTTTTTTTTCTTTTTCTTTTTATTTTTCTTTTTTTTTAATGCAAACTTTGCTTTATATCCTTTCATGAATATATATAGGTGTGAGCCACTTCCTGATGGACGATTTTATCTGGAGGTAATGTCTAGTTTCTTCTCTGAAACCATATTTTAACTATCGTCTCCTTGTCTTCATGTTGATCTCGTTTGATTTGTTAGTGATTTTGTTGTTGTGTAGGACAATTGCCTTAGGTACTTTTGTCTTCATACAATACAATGCAATTGCAAATACGTTGTGATTTATTATTTTGTCATCGAGAAGACAATAGTATCTTGTTTTATATAGGTAGAAGGTCGGCGGCGGTTTCATATTTTACGATCATGGGATCAAGATGGGTGAGTTTTTTGTTTTTTGGCCACACTATACGTCATTTATCTGTGACAAGTTGATGGATTGATTTACACTGATAGGATACAGTGCATGTGTCTTCCATACATTTATGTGCATCTGTACTTCATTTATGCAGTTATCGAGTTGCTGAAGTGGAATGGGTTCAGGATATACAACCACTAGAAGGGTCAGTGGATAGAGAAGATGTAAGCATGCTATTATCTTTGGCTATCGATGGCATTAAACAGCTACTATGTAATTTACTGAAGTTAAATGATCTAGGATATAATGCTGTGTTTGTGATTGGTAGGATTACAAAGCACATTGTCCTCATATTTCCTTGTCCAAATTATCTAGTAGGAGATTGCCATTGTTTTGCATGAAAAGCATTTTTTGGGTCTAGTTTGTTTCATGCAATATGTGTTCATAGGATTGATTAACTTTTCTGAATGAACTGGCAGTTGATACAGATGGTCAATGGTGCAGCAGAAATGGCTAGGATGTGGATCAGGAGAGCAAGAGAAGCTACCAGAATTGGTAAAAGTGTCATTGCTATCTTTGGTCTTATTACCTGAGAATAAATCAAAGTAAGATGAAAATTGCAAACCATCCGTGAATTCCACGAGCTCAATAAGTTCAATATCAATCCTACTTCTAAACTTGTTTTCGAGTTCACCGTAATAAATTGTAAAATTCTTTCATGAATTCTTTATTAGGTTTGAACCAATAAAATTACCTTTTAAGCTTTAGCTTCTTGATATATTAAACTGCGAATTGCATACAGGTAGGAGAGCTAGGCACTCGGAACTTATCGAAGCTGAAGGCATGCCTGGACCACAGGATCCTGAAAAATTTAGTTTCTGGGTATATACCTTGTTGCCCTGCTTTTCATTGGTCGTTTGATATTAATCTATCTCACCATCCTACAAACTTGGGCAGCTTCTCAACTTGTTAAATTTGAGGCCGTCCGAGAGGTTGGAACTATTGCGTTTGAGAGAAACTCGCGAGGTACGCCTTAAAATAAGTGCCTGTTTGACTTGACTAGTAGAAAAACTTAACTAAGAGAAATAGTTAGGTATTTGTTAAACAAAAGATCTTAAGCTTTTGCTATGATGGGGAACTGAAATGAACTTCTAGTCCCCAAAAGCATAATCTCTCTTTTGCTTCTAGTGCAGCAAATAGCTGTTTGGAGTTAACATTAATTTTTTAAAAAAATGTTGAATTCCACAAGATCGGGATGTCTCCTTTGATAGCTTTGCCCTCTTTCTTGATTTCCAGAGGATGCATCGTGGTCTCATGTTGCTCAGGGCCGAAGAGCAAGGTTGTCGAGTGCAATAACAAGGATGCATGTCATCTAATTTTGTTTTCAGGAGCATGCGTTACAGGGATATACTTCAATCAAATATGGCTATTTCAGGAGCGTGAAATGGCAGCGGTAACTATATTCTTTGATACATTCACTGATTCACATTAACACGAAATCATTTATGAATGTGCTTACTTATAAACATGATTGGAAAAGAAAACTTGGTGATTCAATTATAATCATATCTGTTTTTATGTTAAGATTTTTTTTGAATAAATTCTTGCTGAACTGTTCCATGTTGCTATTTTGGATGTTGCATTGGGATAGCATCGATCCTTTCATCTCTATACCTAGCAAGTATCTTCTGTTTGTGTGTTATCCTAGCATCCAAATTCTCTTCCTCCTCACAAAGTTTGGTATATTCCACATCATATATGTTCTTTAGTCATTAATCTTTGTATAATTTGATCCTTCTTTTAGTGCCAAATGGAAGTTACTAAGACAAGCTAAAGGAAGGTGATAGCATCATCTTGTGTTATTGATACTTGGTCAAGTTATGATTGTATAATCCTGACACAACATGCACTTCACCTTCCTACACATGGAAGTATATAATATGATACAAAAATAATTTTCTCTTTTAGTTTATGGCTTCTTGATACTCGCATCTGTTGGTAAACTTCCATAAAAAACTATGCTGATGTTTCATGTGAGAAGATTCTGAAGAGTTGGGAAGGGCATTTTGGGATGCTTGGGATTTTGTGAGGGCACATTTAAATTAGGAAAAATTACCTCATTTCTTCAAAAAGGTATACATCTTATATCTCATCCATCCAAAAATAAAGTATTTTCACTAATCACATCAGAGATATACATCTTATACTTTATCTCTCTTATCTATCCATTGGATATGGTGTTTTTATTAAAAATATTTTATTTTTTAGATGGATGAGATGTGCATCACACATTTCTCTTTTTGAGTGTACATATATTGTTGCTCTTTAAATTAGGTTAAGATGTACTGACACCCACTCAAGTGTTGGCCATTTGAAATAGGCACTTCAACTCTTTCTGGAGGAATGTTGACTCTAATTAATAAACATTTAAATCTCTTTTTAAGCTACTAGTGATAGTGCAGGTGCCATCCACACACTTGGTATATGAAAATTGAAAATTTTGAAACTAGTTTTACATGTGAATTTTAATAAATTGATGAATTTTATTTGATTATAATCATGCAATTTGAGAAAAAATAGAAAGGATTATAGTAGATTTATTTAAGCTCGGCTTATCTATTAAGACTAATTAATTTAAAAGCTTAAATTAGGTTATTTTATGAGTTAAAAATTATTAAAATTTAAAATTAAATAAAAATTTATAAGGGCATTTAAAATATAGGAATATTTTGAACGTACAGGGGTATTATAGCAAAAAAATAATAATAATAAATAATAAATAAAATTGACAGATCCAAAAATTTATTCAAATTAAATATTTTATTAAAATTAATAGCTATATTAGCTGTTATCACTCGATTGTTTTAGGGGGGATTTTTTTGGCTAAAAAGTAAATAAAATTATTAAATTTGATGGAATTTATCATAGTAATTGATAAAATTTTTATTTTAACTTAGCAAAATTATTTACATTAAAAGTTTAAGAGCAAGGAGACCATTTCAAGGTCTAACTTTTTCTTCACCTTTAAATAATTTATTAATTTTAAATAAATTATTTCTACTTGATTGATAAGAGCTCATTTTTTTATTTTTATTTTTTTATTGTTACTTTTTTTTTTTTTCTTTTTTTTTTTTTTTTTTTAGTGGAGCGCAAGGCACAAGACATTGGACTCTCTGTCTCTGACACTTTTCTTGAATTCAGGCAGCTACAAGGAGTTAATAATTCTGTCCCCAAACATCAAAACAAATTTTTTAAAAAAAAAATACAAAATTTCTATAATTTATAAATTATATTAAATTTACTATCCAATTTTTTAAAATTTTAATTATATTATACAATTTTTAATTTATTTGACTTAATTCGGTTAATAATAATTTAATTTTAAAATTTAAAATAATTACTAATTTTAATAAATTTATAACTGCAAGAATTATATAAAGTATATTAACTAAATTTATAAAAATAAATAATATATTCAAAATTTAAAGTCAAAATATCGCTGACTTACTCAAATCAAAGAAGTTAAAATAATAGATAGTTAAATTAAAATTTTAAGTTATTGGGCAGTCAAATCAAAATAATTTATAGTTCAAATAATTTTGTAAGTTTTAGTAAAATTAAAAGTGAAGTTAATTACACAAATTTTTTTTCTTTAAAAAAAAAAAAAAAAACACCACAACTATGAAAGAGACGGAAAGATGAGCCTTGTCGGCTTTTGTGCTTTGCCTCGCATCTTTCTCGGTGGGGAACACATCTATTCTTCCCCATTTTTTATTCTTATTATTATTATTACTATTATTTTGGGGGAGTCTATGGGCTTTTCTCTTTTGTAAACTAATCTTAATCTTTTTATTATTATTTTTTTGGTCGTTTTTGTTATGTGATTGGTTATGCCTTTTTTTTTTTTTTTTTTTTTTCTGTGTTCAAAAATTACTGACGGAATCAAGCATAAGGAATTAAATTACTGGACTATTAATAAAATTAAATTATTGGTGCAATTAGATTTTAAATTTTTAGATAAAAAAAATATGCGGTTAGAATGATAATAATCTTTTAGAATTTAATGAGTGGTTGTCGGTTGGCGTAATAATATGATTTAAGAAGTAAAAATGATTAAAAAAATAAATTTAATTGTAAAAAATTTAATAGCATCAAGTGTGTTTTGTACTATCGATAGTATATGTCACGCCCCGAGTTCAAAAACCAGCGTCTAAATTTTTTTTTTTTTTAAATCAGAGTTGCAAATCAGCCAGGGCAATAACAGACCGCCACATATATAGAAGAGTCCCAATCCCACTGGGGATTGAGCCTTTTCTATATATGCACGGCTAGCTTGGCAATCAATCAGAGTACTAACTACGTACAAAGAATAATACAAATTAACTTTTACAATAACTTTACATCTTATAACTTTTTTTTCCAAATTACAAAATCTTTCAACTTTAAACTCTTTAACTAAGTACACGGCTGTCCAGGGTCGAACATCTATCTCGATACCTCGCCAATTCGTCCCGACATCTCAACACCCGCTCGACCTGAAAAACAGTCACCCGAGGGTGTGAGACACACCGGAGTGTATCCCAGTGGGCACGACGAGCCGAGAAATAGCAGATCGTACCTACTGGTATACAATACTAGAGGATAGTAATAAATCAGGGGTTAGGGTAAAGCAGATATATAACTGGTGCTATAAGGAAAGCATAACTCACAATATAGATACAAGTATAGGAGATAATTTTAGCAGAATTAAAGCAGGATAAAAGCAGGTTAAAGTTAGAGCAGGGTAACATAACTAAGAACTATAGTCAAGGCATCAAGGAATTAGGACAATCAGCAATGTAACAAAGGCATCAAAGAAACATGATAAAGCAACTTAACAACACATGCATCAAATAAATGAAACACAAAGACCCAATTACCAGTCACCTTTGGTTCCACAAAACCCTCAGGCGAATTTGCCCATCTGGCACTCTCTGATTGACATTCCCCCCACAAGGGGTCACGGGTTGCTATTGCTAACCACTTTACCGGTAAAGAACAATGTCCACGGGGAGCGACCCCGGCAATGTTCGTGACGTACAACAGTGCGGGCGATCAAATGCAAATGCTCAACTGGCGGTCCACTGACCGGGTAATCGGCTACAAGCTGGGAAATCCCCACTGGGATGCAAGGGCAAAATCAACTGAATCTCAACTCTCATGCAGGAACACTCAGCAACGAAATAGTAAATCTCAGCTCATATGCAAGATCAAGGCAAATCTCTCTCAACAGAAGCTCACAGATAAACTCAACTCAACAACACCAATCAACCAAATGATACAAAACTTAAACACATATTTTTAAGAAAACTGTTTTGAAAAGTCCAAACCTCGAAGAGCGTTGCCCTCGTCCTATCAAACAAGAACAGACTCAGACGACACTACGAAGCTTGGGTTTCCAAACCTCGCAGAGCAATTGCCTTTGTCCTATCAAACAAGAACAGACTCCGGCGACCCTACGAAGCTCGGTAAAAACATCAGTTGATTAAATCTATGTGTTCAGCAGTGTATCATTTGATCGACAGGACAAACAGGCTCACCAATCAAACATGGAAATGTTCCAAGATAAGATATATATATATCAGAGGCACTATGAATAATCAAGTGAGGCAGAATAGAACTGATAACAGGCATAGCTCAACATCTAACAACCAATCAGGCAGACTAACCCCTTATGCAACTAAACACATGTTTTTAAGAAAACTTTTGAAAACAATAGGTTTTTGGGTCCCAAACCTCGTAGAGCGTTGCCCTTGTCCTATCAAACAAGAACAGACTCAGGCTACCCTACAAGGCTTGGTAAAAACACTTATTTTAGAAGATCATGTATTTAGCAGCATAACAGGCGAACAACAAGGGAGCAGGCTCAAATATCAGATGACCAAACAGGCATGACAACGTATAGAGCAATGATATAACCACTGGAAATAACCAATCATCAGATATGGTAAAGATCACTAAAGAAGATCATAATCAGGCATAAAGTAGGCATAAAGTAGCGGACAACTGAATCAAAGAAAAGGCAGACTCAAGCATTAATAGATCGATATAATAATCAAGCATAGGAGTGCAACTAATGACCAACTAGTCAAAGCAATAAATATCACAATCAAAGGCAGACAGGCTCAAATATAATCTAGATTAACAAAAACAGGAGTCCAACCAATACCGTACACCGAGGGCCGAAATGATAAAGCCCGGACCGAAGATAACCCACCTGACAGTGCGCAGGCGAACCCTTGACTCCAACTGGACGCTCGAAGACTGTGCCAACCTAGATCAAGATTATGTTATGTTATTTTCAAACTCTTGTCGCTAACTTGATCATTTTAATTACTTAGACATTCATGTCTGACGACAACACGTGGACCAATTTAATCTGATATTCATCTTTGGTGAAATTACCAAATTGCCCCTCCCGGGAATCCCTTTTGGCTTTCCGGGAGATTCAGGCTTCAAAACTTAGCCGCTGGATTCCTAACAAAAGTTTAGGAATCATTAAAGCAGTTTACTAAACAGTATACAATGTGGACTTTGCGTTCAAACCCCTAGGTTTCTTAATTTTACACTTTTAATACCGTTTTGAGCGCTGTTTTCTCTTGTTCTTCCAAACCAGAAGTCCGATGACAACGCCGTAAGTTTCAGCGTGTCCGTTATGACATGACGAAGCTCGTGCTCACCATTTGGGAGCAGCACGAGACCCAAGGAAAACTTTGGCCCATAAAGTTCTTCTCCAACATAGCCAAAATGCATTTTTGTTTCTCCGGGGCTTCAAACACCAAATCTGACGCGAGCACCGCGTCCAGTGACCCCAAAATAGCTAGGAATGCACTGTCACGGCTTCGCCAACAGCCCGGAACTTAGTTTTGTTCCAACATTATCGTTTTAGGTTGATTTTGCTACAACTTTTAATCCGATCGTCAAACAGACGAACTTTGTATATGAAAGTGACTCTGGACAGTGCCAATACCCTAGGGCTCACCCCAGTTCCAGTCCAAAATCAATGGATCAACTAGATCCGAGTTCCTCGCTCTCTAACACTTCCACCATGCCCCACACACCAATCCACACAGCCAACATTGGGTCTGAAGTGAGCATCAAGCTCAGGGGAGTGTGTGAAACATCTTTCATATTAAACTCGAAGCCGAATTCTGAATTTTTCTTCTTTGGAACATTACATCAAACACCTTAGGGGCATCACTTATACACATTAATTAGACACCTAACTCCACATTTATTTTCTGCAACACAAGCACCCTAGGGCTCCCTCACTTGGGTAGGAAGCTTAAGCATGAAGTTCAGAGGTTACCTGAGGGTCTTGGCCGGTGCCCGGAGGCGGCGGCGGCGGCGGCCGGAGGGGAGCTCGGGCCAAGTTCCATGGTGCAATCACAAAGATGGACCATCTTACTTTTCTGTGGCATTTTGACCAAACCAAGATGATGGAACTTCTCTAGGGGTTGTCTAAGACCAACCTGGGTCGATGGCCGGCGGCGAGAGGCGACGCCGGCGGCGGCGGAGCTTCCTCGGCCACCACAATGGTGCAAGACCAGAGAAAAAGAACCCCACGTTAAATACTACATGCAACATGGTAGGAAGCTTCTAAATGATCCTACACACTCACCCAGGTCGCTGGTCGGCGGCAGCCAGCGCCGGCGACGCGCGGCGGCGGAGTTCACTCGAGCTCGGTGAAGACAAGGATGCTCTAATGGCGGATTTCGGCCGGTGGGGCCTGGGCCGGTGCAAGATGGACCATAGTGGTCCCCTCGGTCCCCAGATGCTTGCTGAGGAGTTTTCCGGCGGCGGGGGCGCGCGGCGGCGCCGGGCGGAGCACATCCGGCGATGATGCATTATTGGCCGGTTCTAGGGCTCCATGGATCTCCATGGATTCTTCACCGATCCACTCCATACTTCGGGAGAGGCTTACAGTCACCGAGAAGAGATGATCCAACGGATCTGATCCCGACTTCAACGGTCGGATGAAGGTGGCGCCCATCGACGGCTGAAAACGATAATTCCGGCGATAACTCACTCCCGTCGGCGACCGAGACGTCGATGGCGGCTAAAACTTCACAGTCACGATCCCCTCCATGTCAGGAACACTCTACATGGGTCTAAGGGTCAAACAAAATCAAAAGATTTCAATCCTCTCACCTTGCCGAGAAAGAAAGAGATGGTGGCCGCGGCGGCGCACGGCGGAGCTGAGCGCCGGGATCACCTCGGCTGGGTTGCTGCTTCACAGAGAAGTCCTCAGTTGAGGTTTAAGTCCAACCTAATCCTCCAAAACACCTCCATGAACCCAACCCGAGAGCGCCTTCTTTCAATACTTTGTCTTCTCGGGTTGCTCCGGCGACGGGACGGCGGCGGAGCACCATGCGACGGTTGGGAGGAATGGAGGGAAGGTGTCGGTTACAGAGAAAGGTGAAGGGGTGGCTTCGGGTGTGAGGGGATTCCGAGAGCCACAAACCGAAGGGTTTGTTATAGTGCATTAATGCACAATTGCTAAAAACACCCTCAACTACGGAATTTAAGACCTAAGTCCTTCACTAAAATATTCATTTCGCATCTCAGTCCCTCCCTATAAGGTGGCACAATTTCCGAGGCATAAAATCCTGGGTTTACGCGCAAAATACACCATTTTTCGCTGTATTTCACGTATTTCGAGGAGTTCCGGTCGTCAGAACGAAAAATGGATTTCGCCGTTGCGTCCGGAACGTCGAAATCTTCAAGGTAGCGATTTTAGTTTTTCGACGCGACGTCCAGATTAATCTTCGTTCCATAAAAACTGTCCCATTTTACAGTTTTCACGCTTTTCGAGATTCCAGAATCGCCAAACACAATTTTCGACTGTGCCATCGCGTTCAGAACATCGAAAATAGCTAGAATTGACTACTCAAATCACTGAATTAGGAGTCTGGATAGTAAATTGGCCAACGTTAGTCCAAGAGGGAATAAAAATTAAGGTCTACTGTTCATGAACAGTGATGACTTAAGTCACGGTGCGCAGGAACACTGTTCCATTGGTCGCGACTAATTGCCCTCTTCTTCTTTGAATTCCGGAAGATCCGACCGTCGGATCAAAAAGTGTTAAATATGAAAATCGCTCGATTCGACGAGACGATCGCAATGGTCAACTCGGATTTCCAAGATCATGTTCGGATTGGAAATTAGCCTTTTTGCCTCGTAAATCGTGCAACGAGCACTATGGCAATTGTCCACTAAGGTCAAAATAGGTCTCCTAGAATCAAGGTCAACCCAAAAATCGCCCTGGAATTTATTTATTAATATTTATAAATTCAGGTTACTACATCACTCACCACTTTAAGAAGTTTCGTCCCCGAAACTTAAACTTAACTAATCCACTATTAAGCCTCTAACAGGTTCACTGTAGTGACAATCAGTCACAAAATATCAACAATCCCAAGGCTACCATTTTAGACCCAATCTGATATACCCCATCACAGGGCAGAGTATTTCTCAATTCTTTCGAAAGTACGTTGTCTGCAGCCAACGTGCTTACCAAAAGAAAGGCGAAATACCACAAATCTGTCGCCAACAACTTGTTGTGGACACCACTCACAGCTGAAGGTACATCACATACCTTCCTTCACAGTCTCTTTGCCGATGATATAACTTCTAAGTTCCCAACTTACTGTACCAAAACCCAGCGCTCTCACGTGACACGAGTCATCCTAGGGTTCGTTCCTAGCCAAACCTAGACTTCGTATTCCTATTGCTCTGATACCATCTAATCTGTCACGCCCCGAGTTCAAAAACCAGCGTCTAAATTTTTTTTTTTTTTTTTTTAAATCAGAGTTGCAAATCAGCCAGGGCAATAACAGACCGCCACATATATAGAAGAGTCCCAATCCCACTGGGGATTGAGCCTTTTCTATATATGCACGGCTAGCTTGGCAATCAATCAGAGTACTAACTACGTACAAAGAATAATACAAATTAACTTTTACAATAACTTTACATCTTATAACTTTTTTTCCAAATTACAAAATCTTTCAACTTTAAACTCTTTAACTAAGTACACGGCTGTCCAGGGTCGAACATCTATCTCGATACCTCGCCAATTCGTCCCGACATCTCAACACCCGCTCGACCTGAAAAACAGTCACCCGAGGGTGTGAGACACACCGGAGTGTATCCCAGTGGGCACGACGAGCCGAGAAATAGCAGATCGTACCTACTGGTATACAATACTAGAGGATAGTAATAAATCAGGGGTTAGGGTAAAGCAGATATATAACTGGTGCTATAAGGAAAGCATAACTCACAATATAGATACAAGTATAGGAGATAATTTTAGCAGAATTAAAGCAGGATAAAAGCAGGTTAAAGTTAGAGCAGGGTAACATAACTAAGAACTATAGTCAAGGCATCAAGGAATTAGGACAATCAGCAATGTAACAAAGGCATCAAAGAAACATGATAAAGCAACTTAACAACACATGCATCAAATAAATGAAACACAAAGACCCAATTACCAGTCACCTTTGGTTCCACAAAACCCTCAGGCGAATTTGCCCATCTGGCACTCTCTGATTGACATTCCCCCCACAAGGGGTCACGGGTTGCTATTGCTAACCACTTTACCGGTAAAGAACAATGTCCACGGGGAGCGACCCCGGCAATGTTCGTGACGTACAACAGTGCGGGCGATCAAATGCAAATGCTCAACTGGCGGTCCACTGACCGGGTAATCGGCTACAAGCTGGGAAATCCCCACTGGGATGCAAGGGCAAAATCAACTGAATCTCAACTCTCATGCAGGAACACTCAGCAACGAAATAGTAAATCTCAGCTCATATGCAAGATCAAGGCAAATCTCTCTCAACAGAAGCTCACAGATAAACTCAACTCAACAACACCAATCAACCAAATGATACAAAACTTAAACACATATTTTTAAGAAAACTGTTTTGAAAAGTCCAAACCTCGAAGAGCGTTGCCCTCGTCCTATCAAACAAGAACAGACTCAGACGACACTACGAAGCTTGGGTTTCCAAACCTCGCAGAGCAATTGCCTTTGTCCTATCAAACAAGAACAGACTCCGGCGACCCTACGAAGCTCGGTAAAAACATCAGTTGATTAAATCTATGTGTTCAGCAGTGTATCATTTGATCGACAGGACAAACAGGCTCACCAATCAAACATGGAAATGTTCCAAGATAAGATATATATATCAGAGGCACTATGAATAATCAAGTGAGGCAGAATAGAACTGATAACAGGCATAGCTCAACATCTAACAACCAATCAGGCAGACTAACCCCTTATGCAACTAAACACATGTTTTTAAGAAAACTTTTGAAAACAATAGGTTTTTGGGTCCCAAACCTCGTAGAGCGTTGCCCTTGTCCTATCAAACAAGAACAGACTCAGGCTACCCTACACGACTTCCCAGGTCACCTAGAACTAAAACGCTTACATGTAAAAAAATTATTATTAGATCATAGTAAGATCATGTCGTATAAGCAGGCATAACAGGCGAACAACAAGGGAGCAGGCTCAAATAATCAGATGACCAAACAGGCATGACAACGTATAGAGCAATGATATAACCACATGGAATGATATAACCAAATAACCAATCATCAGATATGGTAAAGATCACTAAAGAAGATCATAATCAGGCATAAAGTAGGCATAAAGTAGCGGACAACTGAATCAAAGAAAAGGCAGACTCAAGCATTAATAGATCGATATAATAATCAAGCATAGGAGTGCAACTAATGACCAACTAGTCAAAGCAATAATATCACAATCAAAGGCAGACAGGCTCAAATATAATCTAGATTAACAAAAACAGGAGTCCAACCAATACCGTACACCGAGGGCCGAAATGATAAAGCCCGGACCGAAGATAACCCACCTGACAGTGCGCAGGCGAACCCTTGACTCCAACTGGACGCTCGAAGACTGTGCCAACCTAGATCAAGATTATGTTATGTTATTTTCAAACTCTTGTCGCTAACTTGATCATTTTAATTACTTAGACATTCATGTCTGACGACAACACGTGGACCAATTTAATCTGATATTCATCTTTGGTGAAATTACCAAATTGCCCCTCCCGGGAATCCCTTTTGGCTTTCCGGGAGATTCAGGCTTCAAAACTTAGCCGCTGGATTCCTAACAAAAGTTTAGGAATCATTAAAGCAGTTTACTAAACAGTATACAATGTGGACTTTGCGTTCAAACCCCTAGGTTTCTTAATTTTACACTTTTAATACCGTTTTGAGCGCTGTTTTCTCTTGTTCTTCCAAACCAGAAGTCCGATGACAACGCCGTAAGTTTCAGCGTGTCCGTTATGACATGACGAAGCTCGTGCTCACCATTTGGGAGCAGCACGAGACCCAAGGAAAACTTTGGCCCATAAAGTTCTTCTCCAACATAGCCAAAATGCATTTTTGTTTCTCCGGGGCTTCAAACACCAAATCTGACGCGAGCACCGCGTCCAGTGACCCCAAAATAGCTAGGAATGCACTGTCACGGCTTCGCCAACAGCCCGGAACTTAGTTTTGTTCCAACATTATCGTTTTAGGTTGATTTTGCTACAACTTTTAATCCGATCGTCAAACAGACGAACTTTGTATATGAAAGTGACTCTGGACAGTGCCAATACCCTAGGGCTCACCCCAGTTCCAGTCCAAAATCAATGGATCAACTAGATCCGAGTTCCTCGCTCTCTAACACTTCCACCATGCCCCACACACCAATCCACACAGCCAACATTGGGTCTGAAGTGAGCATCAAGCTCAGGGGAGTGTGTGAAACATCTTTCATATTAAACTCGAAGCCGAATTCTGAATTTTTCTTCTTTGGAACATTACATCAAACACCTTAGGGGCATCACTTATACACATTAATTAGACACCTAACTCCACATTTATTTTCTGCAACACAAGCACCCTAGGGCTCCCTCACTTGGGTAGGAAGCTTAAGCATGAAGTTCAGAGGTTACCTGAGGGTCTTGGCCGGTGCCCGGAGGCGGCGGCGGCGGCGGCCGGAGGGGAGCTCGGGCCAAGTTCCATGGTGCAATCACAAAGATGGACCATCTTACTTTTCTGTGGCATTTTGACCAAACCAAGATGATGGAACTTCTCTAGGGGTTGTCTAAGACCAACCTGGGTCGATGGCCGGCGGCGAGAGGCGACGCCGGCGGCGGCGGAGCTTCCTCGGCCACCACAATGGTGCAAGACCAGAGAAAAAGAACCCCACGTTAAATACTACATGCAACATGGTAGGAAGCTTCTAAATGATCCTACACACTCACCCAGGTCGCTGGTCGGCGGCAGCCAGCGCCGGCGACGCGCGGCGGCGGAGTTCACTCGAGCTCGGTGAAGACAAGGATGCTCTAATGGCGGATTTCGGCCGGTGGGGCCTGGGCCGGTGCAAGATGGACCATAGTGGTCCCCTCGGTCCCCAGATGCTTGCTGAGGAGTTTTCCGGCGGCGGGGGCGCGCGGCGGCGCCGGGCGGAGCACATCCGGCGATGATGCATTATTGGCCGGTTCTAGGGCTCCATGGATCTCCATGGATTCTTCACCGATCCACTCCATACTTCGGGAGAGGCTTACAGTCACCGAGAAGAGATGATCCAACGGATCTGATCCCGACTTCAACGGTCGGATGAAGGTGGCGCCCATCGACGGCTGAAAACGATAATTCCGGCGATAACTCACTCCCGTCGGCGACCGAGACGTCGATGGCGGCTAAAACTTCACAGTCACGATCCCCTCCATGTCAGGAACACTCTACATGGGTCTAAGGGTCAAACAAAATCAAAAGATTTCAATCCTCTCACCTTGCCGAGAAAGAAAGAGATGGTGGCCGCGGCGGCGCACGGCGGAGCTGAGCGCCGGGATCACCTCGGCTGGGTTGCTGCTTCACAGAGAAGTCCTCAGTTGAGGTTTAAGTCCAACCTAATCCTCCAAAACACCTCCATGAACCCAACCCGAGAGCGCCTTCTTTCAATACTTTGTCTTCTCGGGTTGCTCCGGCGACGGGACGGCGGCGGAGCACCATGCGACGGTTGGGAGGAATGGAGGGAAGGTGTCGGTTACAGAGAAAGGTGAAGGGGTGGCTTCGGGTGTGAGGGGATTCCGAGAGCCACAAACCGAAGGGTTTGTTATAGTGCATTAATGCACAATTGCTAAAAACACCCTCAACTACGGAATTTAAGACCTAAGTCCTTCACTAAAATATTCATTTCGCATCTCAGTCCCTCCCTATAAGGTGGCACAATTTCCGAGGCATAAAATCCTGGGTTTACGCGCAAAATACACCATTTTTCGCTGTATTTCACGTATTTCGAGGAGTTCCGGTCGTCAGAACGAAAAATGGATTTCGCCGTTGCGTCCGGAACGTCGAAATCTTCAAGGTAGCGATTTTAGTTTTTCGACGCGACGTCCAGATTAATCTTCGTTCCATAAAAACTGTCCCATTTCACAGTTTTCACGCTTTTCGAGATTCCAGAATCGCCAAACACAATTTTCGACTGTGCCATCGCGTTCAGAACATCGAAAATAGCTAGAATTGACTACTCAAATCACTGAATTAGGAGTCTGGATAGTAAATTGGCCAACGTTAGTCCAAGAGGGAATAAAAATTAAGGTCTACTGTTCATGAACAGTGATGACTTAAGTCACGGTGCGCAGGAACACTGTTCCATTGGTCGCGACTAATTGCCCTCTTCTTCTTTGAATTCCGGAAGATCCGACCGTCGGATCAAAAAGTGTTAAATATGAAAATCGCTCGATTCGACGAGACGATCGCAATGGTCAACTCGAATTTCCAAGATCATGTTCGGATTGGAAATTAGCCTTTTTGCCTCGTAAATCGTGCAACGAGCACTATGGCAATTGTCCACTAAGGTCAAAATAGGTCTCCTAGAATCAAGGTCAACCCAAAAATCGCCCTGGAATTTATTTATTAATATTTATAAATTCAGGTTACTACAGTATAGTAGCTAGACTTAGTATATTTTATATTATACTAGCTACATTTAAAAATCTTACCATAAAGATTTTATAATTAAAAAAAGTATTATTTGTACCATGTACACCACATGAAATATAGGTGACAAAATGATTAGTGTATAAATTTTATATTTATGTTCTATACAAATAGCTTTGTAAATTAATTAAACTCCAATAAATCTATCAAGATAAAAATTTTAAAAACTCTCAAAAGTGATAGGAGAGTTTGTTTCAGGGGAAAAAAAAGTGTTCAAGGATAGAGAGCCCAAATAAATGGATTTTAAAAAGCCCATCAGCAAATTTTTCTTGTCCTAAAAAAAAAAAAAAAAAAAAAAAAAAAAAAAAAAAAAATGCTACATGTACATTTTATAAAGGAATGTGCATCTTATATTTAAGAATTCAAAAATTGATACAATTGCATTGAGTTTTAATAAAAAAAAAATATAATAAAAATAAAAGTGGGTGAATATAAACTACAATAAGACTAAAATAGGTGTGTAAGCTTTACAGCTATTCATAGTATGCATGAGTAGCATTGCTCTTTTTACTAATCCCATAATAAAAATGAGATTCTCTCTCCAATGTTAATAATGCATGTGCATATGTAGTATGTTTATAGCATCATCTCTTGATTTGACATATGAAATGCTTCTACAGTTTCACGTGCTTTGCAATAAATTTTAAATTATGCCAGTGACGCTATACTATTTATTTATGTCTTCAATTAATTAAAGTTACTTTTTAAATTTATCCATCTCATCATAATTTTTTTAAATTAATTATTATAGTTTCCTCTCAAAAGAGAGGGGAAATTTGAATGGCTTGAGATGCAATAACAAAATGTCATTGCTACTCAACTGTAAATATATATACAGTAATTTGATTTTGATTAGTTTTGAAAAAATATTTTAATCTCGCATGGTCCATAATTTTCTTTCCATAATTTTTTTTAAATTTATTAGCAGGTTTGAAAGCTATTCATGGCTCAGAAGTTAATCTCTTTTTTTTCTTTTTTTTTTTTTTTTTTTTGGAAAGAACTAATATTTTAATAATCTCGCATCGAATAGGCAAAAATAGATGTACAAAAAGATAAGAATCAAAAATTCTATTAATAAGATAATAATATTTAAGCTTAAATATATTTGGCTGACTTGTTGTGTTCAACAAATTATTAGCAGTAGTAGACCGGATCAATATATTTACACTACAATAAAACTATATTACAGTGACACTTTTAAGTGTTTCTAAAATCTGAAAAAAAAAATTCGCTAGTAAAAATATCGACACTTATAATTAGTGTCGTTATATACGCAATCGCTAGTATGTATAGCGACACATTATTATAATATGTCCAAATATATGTCTTTATAAATTAATTTTAAATATGGATGAAATATAAATAAAATATTTATACAAAAATATCATAAAAATATATTTATATAATTTAATTTTATTATAGTGTTAATATAACGTGATATTTGTGACTTATTATTTGGTCTAAATTAATTATTATAAATTGCTTCTTAGTTTTCTCATATATATATATTCACCCCTAAACCCTAAACCCCCTCATCCAAACAAATGACTATATCTATACCCTGGATTCTGGGATACTTCCACCCCTTTGAAGTCCCATCAACCTCATCATTGTATGCATAAAATGAGGCAAAGAAGTCAAGGAGAGTAATGTGAGTTAGGCAAAGAGGATTGGGCTTGTGAAGAGGGGTGCCCTATGTGACAAAACAGGAATAATGTTTAAAAAAAAAGTTGAGTCTACTCTGGTATCAGAATAAATTATAAAAAAAAATTTAATTTTGAAATAATAGTTTTTGTTAAAGTTGATAGTATTAACTATTAAGTATATTTTTTTATATCAAACACTTAGTTTTAAGTGCTCATCACTTAAATTGTATTGAATTTGGAATCTATTTCATTATTCATACTATCATGCATGTACTGTTCATTTTATTTACAAAATAATATATGTTAGTGCACCTCTTACTTAAGCTTCACTCCTTTAACTTGGTCTCTCTCTCTTTTGACAAGTGGCATTGTTAAACCCTAATAAATAATCTGAGTTTATGTACTAATTAAAAACTAAATTTTTGACACAGGAGAAGGCAAAGTAGCTCTTCCTTTTCCTTAATTTTCCTTTTTCTTTTTCTTTTCATTTTTCCTTTTATGTTGTTGAAGGCAAATATAGTGTGATATGTCACTAGAACTGTCACACTTGTAAGCAGGGCTACATGGTAGGGATGTTCCCTATGGAAATGAGATTGTGACAATTTCACCATGTGGTTCTATGATAGGGAGAGGTGAACATAATTTTATTTTACTTTATTTATTTGGCTCAAAATCAAGGGAAAGTTGCAGGAGTGATTAATATTTGCCTAAATGTTAATTCCAATAATATATATGTAAAAATATTAGGTTTTTATTCGATTCATTACTTATTAAGGATTTTTTTTTTTTTTTCATATTTTTGTGCATGTTCTGCTGCAGACAGGTCTTTTTCTTCCCTTCATTCGATCCCACTACACACTTAAATTTTGACTTTTATTTTTAATTTTTTTTTTTATAAATATATGGAATAATATATATATATATATATATATATATATATATATATATATATATATATATATATATATATATATATATATATATATTTCTACAAAATTTAACTTTTTATATTTATTTCTTCAAAAATTTTAAATTATTTATATATATATATATCCTTTAGAAAAATATAATTAATTATAGGTTAAATATTTAACCTTATTCAGTGAATGAAATAAATTTATCTTTTTATCTTTTTTAGATATTATACTTAATCGTAAGTTGTTTAAATATATATATCCCTACCGTTAATATCTCTTAGAAAAATATAATCAACCATAGGTTAAATACTTAACCTTGCTTAGTGAATGAGATAAATTTATCGTTTTATCCTTTCAGATATTATACTTAACTATAGATATATTTTTAATAGTTGAAATTTTTAAAACACATATTTGTAAGAACAAAATTAATATTTTATTTATATTCTGTTAAAAAATAAATAATAAATAATGATAACAAATCAGAATAATATATATATATATATGAACAACTTAAGATTTTTAAAAGAATAAATATAAAAAATTAAACTTTATATGAATATATTTTTATTCAATATATTTAGAAAAAACTGTAGGAAATTAACTCTTTATTTTTATTACTATATAGAAATTATTTTTTAAGCATGTAATTTTGCTTTTATGCTCTTTGCATGATACATGCATGTATATTAAGGTTCTCTCCCTTACAAGAACTTCTTACAAATATGAAAACCTAACAGATTTGTGCAAAAATAAAAGCAAGTCTAGCTCCACTCTTTTTATCTCTCCATATGCATGTATGTATATGTTTGTATGTCACAAAAACATAAAACATATAGGCTCCGTTTGTTTAGAAAACAAAATCTGAAATAAGATCTTGTTTCAGCTTTGTTCTTCAAAATTGCGTTTGATTCGGATATAGATTAGAACAACTTATTTTAAGAATAGGTTTAAGTTTAGATACTAATAAGCTGGAATTATTATAATTTGTGTTTGGATGAGAATTAGATTTGTTTTAAGTATTAAAAAAATTATGTTTAGTTTGATAAGATGGAATAAGAATAATAGAGAGTAAATAAATATCGTAAATAAGGAAAATACGTTTTTATCTTAAAAACCTATTTAAAATAAATATATATTAAGATAAAATTATAAATAAATGTAGTTAGATAGAAAATTTTTGATATACTTAGTTTTTTCTAGTATATGACAAGTCCAATATTATTGGCATATTATTGAAAGTCCGAGAGACGGCACAAAGACGAAAGGAGATGAAAAAAAGGAAGAGGAGTGCTTTGAAGAGACGAAAGAGTATGCAAAGGCGAGGTCGACATATATAGGAGAGCGTTGGAGGACGAGTAGGGTACGAACCCTTATCCACGGGATGCGGACTTTGCGAATGGAGGCAGATCTATGAGATCCATAATATGGAAGAGAAAGAGAAGTGCTTCGGAGAGATGATTGCAGACATACGGCAACCCTAGAGGCGGCAAGAAGACGAGAGGGGATAGGGGAGGGGCAGAGGAAGAGGAGTGCTTCGGAGAGCGCAAAAATACACACAGTGCGAAAAATGCCACGCAAGGCCAGCTAGGAATAGCATTGTTCTACCGAGAGTGATTTATTTGGGGAACAAGAGGGAATAATCCCGGTCCTAATTCTTCGCTGTGTTCTCCAACCAAGTATTACCAACAGGATACAAACATAATTTTTTGATCCTTCCACAAGCCTCACACCCAACATTGCCTAGATTTGTGTAATTACTAAAAAGTGCACCTAAAGATATGTGTAAGGATTTTTAGAAGATTCTTATTGATATAGAGTCATAAAGTCCAACCTATTGTAAGGTTAAATAATTCCTACAATAATGCTTTTA
Organism: Tillandsia fasciculata; assembly: GCA_029168755.2. Lineage (NCBI taxonomy): Eukaryota > Viridiplantae > Streptophyta > Magnoliopsida > Poales > Bromeliaceae > Tillandsia > Tillandsia fasciculata. Next base: position 2,640,797 of record CM054947.1, on the reverse strand, counting down.
ATCCTACTTTGGTTAATTCCTTAGCCATGATTTGGTTTTGCATATTTTATACCTAGTGCACAACCAATTTGTCCCTGGTCTCTCTCTCTCTCTCTCTCTCTCTCTCTCTCTCTCTCTCTCTCTATATATATCTGTGTGTATATATTATTTGACTTAGAAATATTAAAAAAAAGGTTACACAAGAGATACCTTTTTATCATGAGGAGGCACCAATGTGAAAATATGTGTGCATTAAATGGGGTGCCTCCAAATAGAATAAGAAAGAGCCCCTAGTTCAATGCATTTCCCCCTTTAAGCAAAATCTTTTTATAAGAAAATCCACAGGCCTTTCTTGAGCCATTGTATTTACTGCAGTCATAAACCACCACCACCACTTTTTGAGAATTTAGAATATTAAGTACAGCAGCAGCACAGAGTAAGGAAATTTTTAAAAACCCCTACTTGGGGAGATCATACTTCCTTCATCTATCCCAGGTCCCTACCCTTGTAAGATGGGATCTTTGCAAGAAAACCCAGTGCTTTTCTGATTTTGGATGCAACTCCTGCATGCCCACCCTAGCCCTAAACCTTCATTCTTATTCATTATATATATATATATATATATATATATATATATATATATATATATATATATATGCCCGTTTGGTAATGGAATAAGACGGAACTAGCTATTCCAGAAATAAGTATAAAATACGAAACTAGTGTAAAAAAACGTTTGGAATGGTTGCAGGGATAAGAGATTTTGTGTTTGGTATGAGGATGAGAAATAAGAGGAATAAAAAGTTTTGATTGAGGTAAATTACCTTTTTGTCCTCAAACTTTATTATGTAATAATGAGGTGAGAGATGGTGTCTCGGTAGACCTGGAAGGGTATTTAAGAAAAATGTAAGAGGGTGGTTGGGAAGAGTGAGAACAGTAATTCTCACTTATTTTAGTTGTGCCTGAACAAGCTATACCAATTAATTTCTGCTACATTTGAAAGAATAAGAGGAATATCCATCTTATTCTCGGTTCTATACCGAATCCAAACGGCTAAAGAACTTGACAATTTTATTAGATATATTAAGATTCACGTAGAATTAAAAAATTTAAAATGCAAAAAAATGATATTTAAATATTTTACATTCATTATTTTCTTTTTTTGTCCGGACTTGATATGGAGGATTAAAATTAAATAAAAAAAAATTATATAGAATCAAAAGTCAGAAAGCATTTAAACAAAAACTTTTTTCTTTGGTCTCATGTGAAAATTCATTATATTCAATAGATTAAGCCGTACAAGAATAATATTTTAATATTTTAATTAAGATTATTTTTAAATTATTTTTTATTAGATTAATTTAATGAGTAACACAAAATTAGAGTGGACATGATTCATCTCCTCTACTCCACACAATTTTTTGGGTACTAATAATATTTAATTAATTTTTCCTAGCGCAAGTGACGAATAATTTGATGGTTGATATTTTCGAGTTTAAAATTTAGTTGTTTTATATTTCAGCTAAGTTTATTTTAAATGATATGCCGTCTTTCTCTCAGATAAAATAAAATATATATATATATATATAAAATAATCCACAAACCAAAAAGCTAGACCAAAATTGTAAAAATAGAAAATGAAGGCTAAGTTGCAAAAATCAGAAAGCAAATGGACCCTTTCTGCAAAAAGGCCTAGTAGTAGTAATAATACTCACTCCCTTTTGTCCTGAACTTCAGTATCTCTCTCTCTCTCTTTCTCTCTCTCTCTCTCTCTCTCTGCCTACATCCTCTCTGTCTGTCCTCCTTTTCTTCCTCACTTTTGTTCATTCCCTCCTCTCAAAAGAAAACATAAAACAAGTAGAGAGAGAGAGAGAGAGAGAGAGAGAGAGAGAGACCAAGGAAAAAGAATACCAGAAAAGATACTACTACTACTAAGCCATGGAAGAAGAATCTAAGCAAGTGAGGAGGAAAAGCACTTCCAGGAAGTGCACTTCAGTTGTGGGTACTAAGCCCAACTCCACTGCTCTAATGGAGCTCTACAACTCCAGGCACCACCACCACCACCACCACCACCACTACCACTACCACCCCCATCCAAAACTGCTTCTGCTTCCACAGAGTAGATCAACCTTACCCAGCTCTTCTCCCTCTCCCTCTCCCTCTCACCCTCCCCCTCCCTCCCCTGTCCTCTTCTACATCCCTCCTGTGACTCCACTTCCCCTAAACAAAACCAACTCCCCCAAATCCATGCCCCATTTGCAGAAGGCCACTGCTTGGAAGCACAAGTCAGCCAGTGCTTCTTCATTGGAAGCTGAAGTTGCAGTGCTACCTCTCCCACATGGTATTGACCCCTCTACTCATGCTACTAATAAATTTCTGTTGCATTACTCAATTTATCATAATGTGATCTTAGATAGATACCATCATAATGCAATTTAGATTTCTTTTTCTTTTTTTTTTTGGATCTATTTATGCTAAACCCCCCCTTTTGTATCAAATGTCTCTTTTGAAATTTGCCCAAACATAACATAGATTAGATGAAAATTCTACTAGGTATTATTATTTTGCAACATCCAACTATGAATTTTGAATCAATCAGGTATTGAAGTGATACATGAGAAAACCAACCTGTTGATTGAGAATGAAATCCCACAAATTGCATTTGATTATTTAGGCTCCAATGAGAGCTCTTCGCCGAGCCCACAGGCAATGATTGTGGCTCGAAGGCCGGATTCCGGCGGCACGGAAGGCCCCGGGTACCCCTCCTTGCGAACCATTTTCTCGTGGAATTCGATCCCTCGCAGAAAATTTACCACTATGATGTCAGTATATCCCCACAGCCGTCGAAAGAAACCGCGCGAATTATCAAGAGAAAGCTAGTGGAGGAGAACTCCGACGTTCTCTCCGGCTCTCTTCCGGTATTCGACGGCCGCAGGAGCCTATACAGTCCTGTAGAGTTCCATGGAGATAAGCTCGAATTCTTCGTTAACTTGCCACTCCAGAAGCAGAGGGAGAAGCAGAAGGATAAGCTTTTCAGGGTGAACATCAGATTGGCCGCGAAGTTAAGTGGCGAGGATTTGAATAAGTATTTGAACGAAGACGAGGATGGAGGAGCTCCTCTCCCCCAGGATTATCTCCAAGCATTGGATGTCGTTCTCCGAGAGAGCTCGACCGAGAGTTGTATCCCTTTAGGGAGGTCTTTGTATTCGAGCTCCATGGGCGGAGCGAAAGAGCTCGGCGGAGGAGCCGTCGGATTGAGAGGCTTTTTCCAAAGCCTGAGGCCCACAAAGCAAGGCCTTTCTCTCAACGTCGATTTCTCCGTAACTGCTTTCCACGAAAGCATAGGCATCATCGCTTACTTGCAGAAGCGCTGCGACTTCTTAAGAGATCTTTCGCAGAGGAAGAACAGGGGACTGATCGATGAAGAGAAGAAAGAGGTGGAGAAGGCTTTGAAGAACATTAGAGTGTTTGTTTGCCACCGAGAGACGGAGCAAAGATATAAGGTCTTTAGCTTAACCGATGAGGCGACGGAGAAACTCAAGTTCAGAGACCGGAGCGGGAGGGATTTGACGGTGGTGGATTACTTCAAGGATCAATACAACCACGACATACAATTCCCGAACCTTCCGTGCTTGCAAATTAGTAGAAGCAAGCCGTGTTATATACCGATGGAGCTCTGCGTGGTTTGCGAAGGCCAAAAATTTTTGGGGAAGCTCTCGGATGAGCAAACCGCGAGGATACTTAAGATGGGGTGCCAACGGCCCGGAGAGAGGAAAGATATTATCAAGGGTGTTGTAGGAGGAGAATTGGGCCCGACAAGGTATTGAATTGTTTAGAGGTTCTTTTTTTTTTTTTTCTCTTAGGAAAACTCGGTATATCCCTATCTTCATATCTTTTCGTTCCATTTTTCCACTCTTTAAATTAACGCTTATCGCCATTTTCATTCGTTGTAAATGGAATGAAGTTTTTTCCTTTATCTAAGCATATTATTTTTAATACTGTTTCGGTGCAGTGGATCCTATGCTAATCAGTTCAAGCTCCAAGTATCGCGAGAGATGACCCAACTTTGCGGGAGAGTGCTTCAACCTCCCAAGCTAAAATTCGGTGATGGCGGGCATGTCAGAGATATTACTCCAAACCGACACGATCGGCAGTGGAACTTACTCAACAGCCACGTGGCCGAGGGCTCCAAGATCAGAAGGTGGGCCCTGATAAGCTTCGGCGGCTCCCCGGAGCAGCACTTTTGCATCCCAAAATTCATAAACCAGCTTTCTAATCGGTGTGAGCAGCTTGGTATTCTATTGAACAAGAACACGATTGTTAACCCGTTGTTCGAGCATATTCAGCTGCTCAACAATGTGTCTTCTTTGGAAAGCAAGCTCGGGAAGATCCAAGAAGCTGCTTCTGGGAACCTGCAGCTGCTTATCTGTGTGATGGAGAAGAAACACAAGGGTTACGCCGATTTGAAGAGAATTGCGGAGACTTGTATCGGTGTCGTGTCTCAATGTTGCTTATACTCCAATTTAAGCAAACTTACATCACAGTTTTTAGCCAATTTAGCCCTTAAGATCAATGCTAAGCTCGGTGGGTGCAATGTGGCTTTATACAACACTTTGCCCCGCCAAATTCCAAGAATTTTCTCTGATGACGAGCCTGTGATGTTCATGGGTGCGGATGTAACACACCCGCATCCACTCGATGATTTTAGTCCGTCGGTTGTTGCAGTGGTGGGCAGCATGAACTGGCCTGCGGCGAATAAGTACATTTCGAGGATGAGATCACAGACCCACAGAAAGGAAATCATCGAACGCCTCGACGACATGGTCGTAGAGCTTTTCGAGGAGTTCCTTTTGGAAGCCCATAAGCTCCCTAGTAGAATCATTTTCTTCCGAGATGGGGTTAGCGAGACTATGTTCTACAAAGTCCTCAAGGAAGAGCTGCAGGCTATAAAAGCCGCATGCTCGCGATTCCCCAAGTACGAGCCGTCGATCACTTTCATTGTGGTGCAAAAGAGGCACCACACAAGGTTGTTTCTGAACAAAGAGAACGGCTTATCGAAGAAGCCGTTTGACGAGAACGTACCGCCAGGGACCGTGGTCGATACGGTGATCACCCACCCGAGGGAATTCGACTTCTACTTGTGCAGCCACTGGGGGATGAAGGGGACTAGCAGGCCAACACACTACCATGTCTTGTGGGATGAGAACCACTTTAACTCCGATGAAGCACAAAAGTTAATACACAATCTATGCTATACCTTTGTGAGGTGCACTAAACCGGTTTCTATTGTTCCTCCGGCTTATTACGCTCATCTTGCTGCTTATAGAGGGAGATTGTATCTTGAGAGGTCGGACTACGCGGCATGTACGAGGCCGAAACTTTATAGAAATACTCCTTTACAGACTACGCCGCTTCCGAAGCTCAGAGATAATGTTAGTAAGCTTATGTTTTACTGCTGAGATCCGCGAGTGTAAGTACAGGTGTAAACAATGTGTTAAAATCTCACAACATTCGGGCATATATCGCTCGCACTGCAACGCGGTAGTTGATATGATTATTTTGGTTTCTGAAGGAGGTTTCCGCCGAACTACTGTCACTCTATGGCTTGTTTTGTAGCTTTAATATATGAAGCACTTTGGTAGTATATGTTCTTTTTCTCTTTTCTTCATTTTTGTTTTTGAAAGATTTATATCTGTTCCTTTTCTGGTAATCAGAATTGTAATTTGTATATCCTACTGCAATGCTACCTTTTAAATGCTTAAAGCACGCTAAAATTTGATATGCACTTTGTATTTAATCCTGCACCTTCAGCATTATTGTCGATGAATTACTGCATGAATGGTTCGGTTCTTTTCGCGTCTTCTTATTGTTGCATGACTTGAATCTATATATATATATAGTGATGATCATAAGAGTCTCTTATTAAGCTCTGATGCAAATATATATGCAGTTAAGTAATCCTTTTAAGTGCAATGATACTAGAGGAAGAGATTTATTATGCACACGAATCCTTAGGGGATTGCTATGTGCCAGGTAGTTTTTTTCCTTTTTTTTGTTTTTGGAGGGGGTTAGGTTCACTCTTTTGGTTTTTGGTTAGTTCACTGAATGAAGCAATAGTATATTATTTTTTTTTTAAAAAAAAAGAAGAACATAAGTACATAAGCTTGAGAAAATTCAAATTGTTTTGAAACGGTTAGAACTAGTACACAAATTTAACAAAATTAAAAGCGATTATCATACAAAAACAGATCTCAAATGCATGACAAAATAATGAATACATAGATTTACATAAAAAAAAATTATGGACGAGAAAGCAATATTTTACTATATGAAAAAGAAATACAAAATGTTCTCTATGTTTCTTGATCTCTAGGACAACAGAAAAGACAATAAAATATTCTTAACGAATTTTTCTTAGCAGATCCGATCCGTACGGACCGAGTCCTGCATTTCCACTACAGACATCTAATTTTCGTTTCCAAATTTTATCGCCATACCGCGAGGCCGTCAGCGAATCAAAAATATAAATTCAAAAAAATTTTCAATTTCAAGTCACATCTAACCGAAGCTAGGAATGATTAAAATTTTTAAACTTTTAGCGGCTAATATATACTCGTAAAATATCGGAGAAGCATCTAATTATCAATTTGTTACAGTTAGAAACCAACGTACAAAATTAACAAATGAAAGATGATCATCACACAAAAAAAAATAAATACACACAAATGCGATTACAAAATCATATCCATCATGGAAATTTATTATCTTATTTATAACTAAAGTAGTTATATAAGCAGTTTTCGGGCTGAAAAGAAGATTTTCAAGTATTTGTGGCTCTGTGTAAAATATTATTTTGACGAGATATTATTTTTAAATAATTTAAATATTTTTATAAAATATAATTATTTTATATTATTTAATATGGTAGAGGTGGTATACGGTAATACCGAGAAGGGAAAAAGCAACATCATGCAATAACTTTAACACGTATGCATGAACGAATATTTATTTTTTCTTTTTTTTTTTCTTTTTCAAATATAAGGCCTTGTGATAACGACTACTCGTTTGGATTCGGAGTTGCCGTTTTGTCCCCCAACGCAGATTCATTCATAAATGGAATAAATAAACGCCCTGCACACTTTACACCCTGCTGCCGAGTTAAAGAGGGTGTTTCGTTCTACGTAAAATATTATTTTTTTTATTAAAAAAATTAGTTTATATTTTGTAGTTTTTAATTTGTAAAAAAATAAAATTAATTTTTTATTAATATTTATTGTTTGAAAAAAAAATTATATTCATTTAGTTCGGAAAAAAAATTATGAATGAAAAAAATTTACATAATTTGAAATTTTCGTTTTCTTTTGAAAATCGGTAAAAAACGACAACACGCTGGTTTTCTTGTATCTATGGCTAAATAAATATGGGACGATATATTTTATAACTAATCAAATAATTTTCAATTATATCATGCATCATAATAATAATAACTAAATTTAAATATTTTGAATCGATTGTTTGAATTTAATAATTTATTATTATTAAATTATTACAATTGGTATCAGATTGGAATCATCACCACGCACCCTAACAATAATAATAATAATAAAGTTAATTTTTATTCGAACGGATTATTAATATTAGCCGGTGAACTCCAACTTAATTTTTTTTATTTTTTTAAGTTATTATTACTAGTGAGAACTCCAACTTCTCTCATGATTTTTTTTAAAAGAAAAAAAAAATGGTATATAATTTTTTAATAATATCATAATAATAATAATAATAATTAAATTTAAATATTTTAAATTTAATAAATTATTATTGTTGATTGTTACAACCTCTTTCCAACTCCAACATCTCTTTATTTTTTCTAAATTATTATGTGAGTGAGTCAGATCATTAGAGTCTCATAACAACTCGAACTTCTCTCTCTTTCTTTTTTTTTTTTTTTTTGGTAAAAAGAAAAAGACACTATTTATCCCTGCTTCCATTTTCATTAAATAAATAAACTCAGCAGTAAATATAAAGCAAATACGATTTAAATTTGATATCTCATGTACCAATAATCAAATTCTTAGCCATAATATTATGGTAGGCACTATCAGTGACCCCAAATTCTCACTGGTGGTATCTTACAAACATGTGAAAGTGTAATTGAGTTCACAACAAAAAAATTAAATTCAAGAATACTTTTTTTTATATATTTAATTATGCTTCAAAAAATCTCAATATAGTATAGTATTATATTTAAAAGCATCGACAAGTAAAAAATTGTTACATATATATCAACGTTTATGCCAAACATCGCGTAAAATATATTCTAACGCTTTAAAACGTCATATGAGGATTTTTTTATTTTTATTTCTGTTGCTTTAAAGAATTGAAAAATTAAAAATAATAGTATAATTTATTACTTAATAAATTAGTTTAACACAATAGAGAATTTATATAACATCGCTTTTTAAAAGCGTCATTATTTACTATATTATAAAAATACACTACAACAAAATTAGGTTATAGGAACATATATTTATAACACTTTTTTTAAGTGTCCTATTTATAGTTCATTTATATCCAAAATTAGATTATAGGAATACATTTTTAGAACACACCACTACAATCATGGCATTTGGTGGCGACAAAAGTCGCCACCAAAAGCCAAAAAGTCGCCACCAAATAACTTTGGCGGCGACTAAATGTCGCCACCTTAAAGCATGTCGGCGAAAGTATATAGCGGCGACCGGAATGTCGCCACCAATAATAAGTATTGGTGGCGATCAAAATGTCGCCACCAATAATAAGTATTAGTGGCGACAAAAATGTCGCCGCTATTACTTATCCTCTATTACTTATTTTAAATTTGAAATTTACAATTTTAAAATTAAAACTTATAATTCAAAACTTATAGTTTAAAATTGTAAATTTTAAAATTTATACTTTTAAATTTTTAAAATTTAAATTTTCTCTTAAATTTAAAATTTTAAATTTATAATTTCTGATTTGAAAATTAAAATTTAAATATTAAGTTTTAAAATTTTAAATTTAATATCTAAATTTCAAATTTAAAAATTAAATTTAACGGATAAAATTTAAAATTAAAAAATTTAAATAAGTTTAAAATTCGAATCTAAAAGGAAAATATTAAGTATTGGTGGCGACAGAAATATCGCCACAAATAATAAGTATTGGTGGCGACAAAAATGTCGCCGCTATTACTTATCCCCTATTACTTATTTTAAATTTGAAATTTACAATTTTAAAATTAAAACTTATAGTTTAAAATTGTAAATTTTAAAATTTATACTTTTAAATTTTTAAAATTTAAATTTTCTCTTAAATTTAAAATTTTAAATTTATATTTTCTGATTTGAAAATTAAAATTTAAATATTAAGTTTTAAAATTTTAAATTTAATATCTAAATTTTAAATTTAAAAATTAAATTTAACGGACAAAATTTAAAATTAAAAAATTTAAATAAGTTTAAAATTCGAATCTAAAAAGAAAATATTAAGTATTGGTAGCGACAGAAATGTCGCCACCAATAATAAGTATTGGTGGCGACAAACATGTCGCCACCAATAATAAGTATTAGTGGCGACAGAAATGTCGCCACCAATAATAAGTATTAGTGGCGACAGAAAGTCGCCGCTATTACTTATCCCCTATTACTTATTTTAAATTTGAAATTTATAATTTTAAAATTAAAACTTATAGTTTAAAATTGTAAAATTTTAAATTTATACTTTTAAATTTTTAAAATTTAAATTTTATCTTAAATTTAAAATTTTAAATTTATAATTTCTGATTTGAAATTTAAAATTTAAATATTAAGATTTAAAATTTTAAATTTAATATCTAAATTTTAAATTTAAAAATTAAATTTAACGGATAAAATTTAAAATTAAAAAATTTAAATAAGTTTAAAATTCGAATTTAAGTAGTGATGGCGACAGACATGTCGCCACCAATAATAAGTATTGGTGGCGAGAAAATTGTCGCCACTAAAATGTCGCCACCAATAATAATTATTAGTGGCGACAAAAGTGTCGCCGCTATTACTTATCCCCTATTACTTATTTTAAATTTGAAATTTACAATTTTAAAATTAAAACTTATAATTCAAAACTTATAATTTAAAATTGTAAAATTTTAAATTTATACTTTTAAATTTGTAACATTTAAATTTTATCTTAAATTTAAAATTTTAAATTTATAATTTCTGATTTGAAATTTAAAATTTAAATATTAAGTTTTAAAATTTTAAGTTTAATATCTAAATTTTATATTTAAAAATTAAATTTAACGGATAAAATTTAAAATTAAAAAATTTAAATAAGTTTAAAATTCGAATCTAAAAGGAAAATATTAAGTATTGGTGGCGACACCAATGTCGCCACCAATAATTAGTATTAGTGGCGACCGAAATGTCGTCACCAATAATAAGTATTAGTGGCGACATTATAATGGCGCCGCTGTATATTCTTTATTGGTGGCGACAATAGTCGCCACTATATATTTATCTTTTCACGGCGACAAAGTCGCCGCTAATATCTTACTTATTGGTGGCGATATTTAAAAGTCGCCGCGATATCTTACTTATTGGTGGCGACATATATATGTCGCCACTGTATCTTATTTATCGGTGGCGACAATTAAATGTCGCCACTATATCTTTACAATTAGTGGCGACAATAATTGTCGCCACCAAATCGTCGCCACCGAAAATCCTTTTTCTTGTAGTGACGGCACATATAGTAACACTAATGATAAGTGTAGGTATTTTTTTCATCAGTATTTTTTTAAAATTTTTAACAATACTTAAAATATCGCTATAATATAATTTTATTATAGTGATATTTAACAACGCTTTTTTTTCAAGGATCGTCTATCTGATATTGTGACCAGCTTATTATAGCTGGTTTGAAGGGTGTGGAGTGTTAAAATTGCATGAATCACACTAATCATCAGAGTAATGCTAATAAGCATGATTTGAATTAATAATAAAAATATATATATATTATGAAAAAATTTATATAAATCACATAATAGAAGAGGGCACTCTATTTGGATTAGACTAATTAATGTGAAAGATAAGTAATAAAAAGAAAACAAACATATTTAATATAAATATTAAAACACATCATTTTTTTTTAGTAGCCTAAATTTTTGGAGAACATCGGTTTTCTGTTGTATTATTTAACAAGGATTGATTAATCGGTAGGTGCTTCATACTATTTAACAATTCAATCTCTATTCTTCATCTTTGATTTCATTATCAAATTATAGCATCTAATAATTAAGATTTTTTTTTTATTTCTTTTATAAGCTCTAAATTAAGAACCCCAAACAGAGCCTTAATTTAGTGCACTCTCTACTTACTAAATTTCTGACACCACCAACACCACTCAGTATATCATCAATGCAGCTGCTGATAGCTTATTAGGATAACCCAAAAATCAAAATCTAAACTTGTCAGCATGCAGGAAGATACTCTCTGTCCCTCCTCCATCATTACTTTAATTTTGGAGGGAAATCGATTGCTTAGACTGGCAAGTATTTATGTGGGCAATTAAAAGCAGCACTTCCCTGCACTGCACAAAAGTAAAACCACAGCACCAGCAGCAGCAGCAGTTCCCAGCCCGCCCTGCTGTCTGCTACATACTGCACAAAATTGTTGCATAGACTGTCTTCAGTAGACCAAATTTTAATTCTTTTATGAAATTCCCACGGAAATTATCAGAGTAAAAAACTAATATATATGTTAATGAGCTCTAGCTCTCGCTCCTGTACCAGATTATATGAATCTGTAATTTATTTCGGTACCGTAATTCACATCGGTACCGCCTAATGTTAAGATTTCGCAACGAAAATGTCAAATTAAATTTTTTACCAAAAATTCGTTCTCTCGACATAACTGGAATCGGCACAATCACAAAAACAAAAAAAAATCAAAACAGAAAATATGCGGATGAAATATAATTCATTAACCAAGAGAAAAATTACACCGACTCTTCTTATATAATAGAATAGTTTCAACCCGAGTTCTCATCCTGAATCACTCTCATCATTCTCTCATCTTCTATAAATTTAGAAGATTATTATAAGTGTGGCTAAATCATAATCCCTACTATCACCATGAGTGTAACTACCACTATATAGGTGTGGCTAAATTCTAGTCTCCATCAACTCTATGGGTGTTACCACTACCGTGGATGCGGATACCACCATCAAATATAGCACCTATGCTATATTTATAGCTTATATCGAAATTAAGCTATTCAAAATATAGTCTAAATAGATTTATATTAATATTTAAATTTTATCTTCAACAAAATTAAATATTAATCTTAATCTAACTAGTATTCAACTATAAATCTAATCAAATCCTAACAAGCTAAAATGCTGGATGAATTTCATCGGATATGTCTAATCTTTAAGCAGGTATGGTATTAGATTGTCAGGTCGAAATTATCTAACAACTGGTATAAGAGTTGATTTGATAACATAATTTTAATATTACAGTCAAATTTTACAACTTAACTTAGTTGATTTAATATTAATATATTACTCATGTGAAAGCAGTGTTATATTTTTAATCATTGCTTGCGCTATCAATTATAATATTGTCACGTAACTTCTACATGCATTAGCAACATTAGAATTTAGTCAATTAAATTGAGCTGTCAAATTTGATTGTAGTAATTTAACAAATTCGAATAAAAAATTATTATAAATTAAAATTTAAGAACCAAAGTGTTGCTTTATAGTTTGAGAGCCAAAAGCAATGTTTTATTTTTTGTTTGCAACTATTTATTGTATGTAAAGTGTGCATGCTTTATCAGTTGTAATTTACTAATTTGTTCACATTTGGATTTGTAGAAGGCGGTTCAAGCAGTAATTTCTGCCTGCCAGCCCAGCAGCACAGCAGTGAGCAGACAGCTCTTTTGCCTCTTTCAGTCATTCTTTCAGAGGTAGGAGATGGACCCAAACAGTGACAACTCAAGGCCACAGGGCCCCCCACCTCTCTCTCTCTCTCTCTCTCTTCCAACTTTATGTGTTCAATCCATTCTGTCTCCACAGCTCCCTCCACCTTTTCTCTCTCTACCCCTTTGAACTGTACAGTTACAGAGTGGCACAAAAAGTACTTCAAAAAAAAATAAATAAGATTATTTATAATTTCTACTTCATTTTCCACAGTAAAATATTCAAATTAAACATAATTTGAATTGCTTGTACTTTTCAAAAATCAAATTGTAAGATTTTGTGATATTATTGACTTAATTATGCGAGTAGTTAAAAATTATTAATTTGAAAATACATTCAATATTAAACAATAATATTAAAAAATATAAAATTCAGTGTGCATCTCTGTACAGTTGGTATTTGAGCATTTACATATGAAAATATTATTTAGTCGAGTGTGAACCAAATTCTGATATCATGTTATTAAATTTCGGGGTCTGCTTAAAATATTTCATCGTTTTAGTGGGGATGTTGAGAATTTATCTTATATTCAATATAAAAGAACTATTTCTAACATATCAAAACCAATTTTAAACAGATATTGTACATTTTTTTTGTATATTTGTTGGTTTTATATGAAAAATAACTCATCAAATCATAACTTTGCCGGCTGCTTTTGAGCAATGCTTTAAAAACATTCGAAATCAGATGTACGATATATATTTTATTTATTTTGGAATGAAAATTATTTTACTGATCACTTCAAAATTAATAACTAGTAAAATTCACCTCACTTCAGAATGGTTAAGATATAAGATGTAATCCGATTTCGAATATACAAAAAGTATTTTTCTTTAAATTATAAAACTATATATATATATATTAAGAATAATTAAGAATAAGATAGTTTGACACTCATTTCATTCATTGATAATAATGAACTTAACTATAGATGCAAAGGCTAATAGGCCTCGAGAAGCGGAAAAAAAAAAAAAAAAAAAAAAAAAAAAAAAAAAAAAAAAAAGGCGAAAGCGAATAAAGAAGAAGAGAGTAATTACAGATAAAAAATAAAAAAATATATAAAAAAAATTTAAAAAAAATAAAATAAAAGAAAAAAAAAAAAACACAGAAAGAATCACCACTTTGGACAGCAGAATTCTTTCTATTGTCCCATATACTATTTAAAAATTATAATATTTTTTTCTATTCACCAGATTGCTGTTAAAATGTTCAAATTCTTCGTAGAGTTTTTTTTCCTTATCAGTTTCTCTCAGAGAATCTTCATATCGTCATTAGCCGTGAATTATCGGAACTCTTTAAATATCATTACAAATAAAAGTATACTAGACACATATATGACAAATAGATGATCAACGGTCTCACAAATGTCAGCACAAAGCACGCAAATCTGATTCTCAATGCACCCTTTGTTAAATAGATTATTTATTATAAGAGTTCTCACTTTTAAGTACTTTATTTTCAGCAATATTTTCAATCCTAAATTTTAACCGATAATGAGCATCCTATACACAGATTTTGATCCAAACTTGTGCCTCTCATTCCATCGCCATAAAATTTCATCTAATTTGTTTGCAACAATTGTTGTGGTACATATTAACTGTTTGATTAGGTAAAAAGATATTAAACCCCCCTCAACTATAGGCCGTTCTGAAATGGCCCCCATAATTGACACTTTCTATACTACTGTTTTTTTGAAGTTTAAACAAAAAATTTTGATTTTTATCAAATTTGATGGTTTATAATAATTATTATCATATGGCAAACAAACTGGACTAATTAAATGGTAATACCTAATTTAGTCATTATATTCAACAAAATTTTAACTCAAATAAAAGAAAAAGAGGTTAAAAAAGTTGTAAATAATAATAATAAAAAAAAAATCAGGTGTCAAATTCTTTGGGCCAAATTTTTGGGCCGAAACAAATTTCTGGACCCACCCGGATATGGGCTAACCTAATTTAACTGGGCTTGTAATGTTTACAATGCCATGTGGGCCGAGTGCCCACCATATGTTTTCATGTTATCTGCAATGAATGTGAACTTAATGCGGTCACACTGTTCCAAAATCTAGTTAAAAATACGTAACTAATTTATTTAAAAAGTATAAATATATTCATAAATTTTAACCGATTTAATTTATCTGGACGTTAGATTTATTGTGGAGGGCAACTCTACTCAACTTATTGGACTCATCCAACTCAACTTATTAATCTTTTGAACCTATTGTTAAAAAATTTAACTTATTTTTAACCTATAAATAAATAGTCAACACTTGAGATTTTTGATAGTTTCGTAATGTCGATGTGAATTAAAAAAAAAATAATTAATTATGTTAGAGTTTGAGGTTTTGAGTTATTCGAGAATAAACCGAATCTTAAAATTATTTAATTTTTTTTTTAATTAAGCTAATATTTTTTATTTATTAAAAAATTTTGAATTAACATGTGAGGAGGGATGTTGAATATAATTATAAAAACGATCTTATCTGATGATTTAAAATTTTAAAGTAAAATAATTATTTTATATAATTTTACATAAGTAATATTTTAATTATGTGACGGTCCATAATACTAGAATTTCGATGAAATGATTTTTTTTAAAAAAAAAATAAAATCCTGGCACTTGCGAACCATATGATTTTCACCTCGCCCCCTTTTTTTTTATTTATTTAGTTTTATTTTCTATTTCCAGGCCTTGTAGTAATAATTTTAATTGAAATGGGTCGGATCGCTGGTAGTCAAAAGTGTAGGGACTAGATAGACATTTTTAAACCCTTTTTATCCTCCCCTTTTTAAAACCTGATCGATCGAATTCCCTTCGTACCTCTGCGGCGATCGGCGAGCTCCGAGGTTCCGATCTCCACAAGGTGTTCTAAGATCCATCTATTTTTCTACTTTTTCTTTAATTTATCGCCAATTTTCCGCATAATTACTCGTTTGAATCCCAAATTTTGCAAATTATTTTGCGTTCACACCTTCGAATTCGAGGGTTCATGTGGATTGAATCGTTCCATTTCATGCGTATTAGGTGTTTGTGAAATTGCCTGTTCGAATATGTTCCTATAATCTGTTGTAATTGAGATGTACGATGTTCTTAATTTTCATTATAAAGATGTACTTGCTGGAAACCAAGGGTTTCGGATTCGAGTGCATCAATCATTGATTTGGGAACAATCTAAGTGAGCTTTTGTGATGCTGAAATTTGTTTCACTATCTAATGAAAATCATCATCTTTGTTTATAGAGTAAACTTCAATTTGTGGTTCAAAAAATTGCACTTAACTATCACTATCACGTGATTTTATCTCTATTTTCACTCAAATATCTACTATCTAATTGGATAGCAAAGTAATTTTTTTTGATAATTACAGAATAGTCGAGTTAACTTTTGAATCACAGGATGACAAAGTAAAAACCAGCTAAACTGTAGGATAGTTGAGTCCAACTTTTTGAACCACATGGTGGCAAATTGAAAAAAACCACATGGGGACAAATTGAAGTTTACCGTTGTTTCTATGTTCCTACATGCATTATTCCTCTTTGATCATGCAATAAACCTATGAATTATAATATTACGCGTGTTTCGTATAAATGGTCACTTAAGTTATTTAGGCCTTGTAGTTTTCTTGGTTCTAATTTGTTCTAATGTATCGGTGTCGCGTTGTACTCTTTCTCTCAGGTTGGTAGTATTGTTTGTTTCCAATAAGGTTACTGCTCCTTTTCTCTATATTCCATAGAGAGCCTTGAGATTAACCAATATGGCAACTCGACGGAATGCTCGCTACACTCCTCTTTCTACGGAGGATAGGGATGACGGTATCGGTAGTGGCGAAAGGGAAGAAGACCTTCGATTTGCTTACATTCCAAAGTCCTTAAACAGGATTCCGTGGAAATCAATTTGTCTTGCGCTTTTTCTCCTTTTGCTAGGATCGCTATTGCTCTTGCTTTCCTACTTTATATTCACAGGTCACATGGAGGGCGATCGATCACAGGCATACGGCCTCCTATTCCTCGGTCTTCTTTCCTTTCTTCCTGGTATGGCTCTTCATTCCACTTTATTCTATTTGACTTCATGTAGCATCATAGTAACGTTTTATAAGTAATATTGAATACTGGAAAATACTGTAGTTTTAGTCTGTTAGAGTTGTGTTGGATACTCGAAACCTTCTTTGTAAGAGTTATGCTGGAAACTTTTTCTAGCTTTACTTGATTGCCCTCAAATGACTGTAGAAAAGTTTTCTTCATGCAGCACAAGTAACAAAATAACATATTTTGTTATGAGTCGTCCTTTTTGCATTTCAACATATCTAAGGTGGTTTACAAGAGAACCGATGTGTACTGGGTGGGTCAGAATCTTCCACAAATTTCAATTACAGGTTTTCTGATCAAGTTGTGCCACCAACATCGTGCCATTCCCGGAACTCACATTTGCAGGAGTTTTATGCATTGGCACACTGGTATATTCATTCTAGTGTGTTGCTTGGTTTGGGGCAAATAATGTGGAGTCCCCCTTTTTCTCTAGGTTAATCCTGTTACATGGGATAACCAAGCACAAAGACAATTGTGTTTGATTTCATTTTTGGAATAGCTAAACAAACTATAACTAGGGATAGCACAGTTCTAGGGGTCATTTGGAATAGTAGTTCTTGGTTTATCCTATATAACAACTTATTTTGACCAAAATTACCATCCCTATGCATGCTCGCTGCATTTTGGCAGTAGAATGCGGATAATTTGACTCACGCCCTTGTTGGCCCCCAACTAAACTGTACCCAAATTGTATTACGTCAAGCTTGTAAAAAAGGTTAGGATGCGAACAACTTGGCACCAAATATGCATATACGGCCCTCATGAAGCTTGAAGTAGTAAATTTTACTTCCCCATACAGTTACCATTTTCTGCTATCAAAGGTTAATGTCTAATTACCAACAATACGAGAGTAGACTTTGAGATCATGTCATCGTGATCGACAAATTTTGTTCATTTCTTGTCACTCCTCTTTTTAATCTCAACTATTGATTCTTTTGCACTTCATATCTTCAAAGCACATCCTTCTTTGCTGAATGCAATTCTTGACTCAAGTGCGCAGCATTAAGCATATATACTTCTGCCATAAAGTGGTATAATACTCAGTAACTGTGAACTTAATTATCTGACAGCATTGCACTACTTGTAGATTATTCTTGAACTTGTACTCAATCCACTCCTGCGTTTATTTATGTACGTTGAGACATTTTAAAATCTAGATCACGTCTATGAACAACAGGTTCACCATGGGGTTCATTTTGCAGGATTTTATGAGACGCGCGTCGCATATTATTCGTGGAGGGGAGCGCCAGGATATACATTTTCTTCGATCCCCAGTTATTAATTTTTTTTTTAACCTTTTCATCTTTTCCTGTGAGGGCTATATGCTCGATGGTGAGCTAAGACTAAGATGAGGCAGGATCTCACAAATGGCAGCTATGTTTTTCTTTTCTTCTTATTTTACTCTGTTTAGTCTCTTCTTTTAGAAGAACACTCAAATTCTGTTGTAATTTTCTTCTTATTTCTAGTACTTGCTATTATTCTTCCAAAGGGAGGGATGGGTATATTCTAGTAGCATTGATTGGTATCTGAATTTTTCTAAATAATTTTTCTATTTCAAGAAGCAGGAACAATTGAAAGCCGAAAAGCAAATGCTTCATCAAAATCTCGCGCCAGAGGAAGAAAAAAAATAATAGTTGTGCGTTTTTAGTGCAGCTCTATTCAAACAATAATATTGATACAAAAGCTTCTCAAAAACCTCCTTATTGCCTAAAAGCACAAACAAATTTATCAATTTCAACGTGAAATCATCACACTTTTCTTAAGTAGTTCCTGGTTTGGAGCATGTACTAGCTACCGTAACTGCTACTCTCTCTCTCTCTTTTTTTTCTTTTTTTTTTTTTTTTTTTTTTTTTTTTAAAAAAAAAAGAAAAAAAGGATGAAGTTTCTCCGTATCTCCCGGAGCCCCGAATGCCGCCCGATTCTCATTTTCTCCTTGTCCTCGATCTCACGCAAACAATAATTCCAACCTCCTTTTGTTTTAATTAATCAATCAATTAATTAAATAAATAATTAATTAGAAGTAATTCACTCATACCCCCGAGATCCCATCTCCCCCAGTTGGCCATTTCCCTCGTCTGCTCCTCCGTTCGCGCTTCTCTCTCTCTCTCTCTCTCTCTCTCTCCAACATTCCTCGTGAGCTCCTCCGCACATTCTCCTCCCCTTCTCTTTCTTTCTTTGTCTCTCTCTCTCTCTCTCTCTCTCTCTCTCTCTCTCTCTCTCTCTCTCTCTCCTCTTCAGTTACTAGGACTACCCAACTCCTCACTGCGACGAGGAAGAAGAAGAAGAAGAAGAAGAAGAAGAAGAAGAAGCGAGAGATCCGTGGTCAAATTGGACCCTAGAAAAAAAGCCAATGCAAAGAAGCGATTTTGATCCCAACCCACATCGCTAAACCCTAGGATCCACGTATCTTTTACCACCATGGGCCACGGCCCCTCTCCTCCTCCTCCTCCTGCTCCTCCTCCGCCTCCGCCGCCGCCCCCGGAGCTTCTCCCCCCCATGAACGCGCTCGAGATCCTGCGGGAGACCGTGCGCATCCTCCGCGCCGACCCGGCCCCGTTCATGTCGATCCTCGGCCTCCTCCTCTGCCCCGTCTCCGCCGCGCTCCTCCTCTCCAACGCCCTCCCAGGCCCCGCCGCCTCCGCCGCCCGCGCCCTCGCCAGCCGCCTCGCCCTCCTCGCCGTCTCCAGCGGCCTCCCCCCCGCCCACCTCCTCAAGCAGCTCTCCCTCCACCTCGCCGGCTCCCTCGTCTCCGCCGCCCTCTGCTTCCCCTTTCTCCTCACCCTCCTCCTCCTCGCCCGCGCCGCCGTGGCCTACTCCGTCGCCTCCTCCTACGCCTCCAAGCACGTCGGCCCCGCCCGCTTCCTCTCCGCCGTCGTCCCCCGCATCTGGCGCCGCCTCCTCTTCACCTACCTCTGCGCCTGCGCCGCCGTCTCCGGCTGCCTCGCCCTCTTCCTCGCCCTCCTCCTCCTCGTCTGCAACCTGTTCGCCGTAATGCTCTACCCGCCCGAGATCATCGTCTACCCTGCTCTGCTTACCGTTTTCGCCTTCTCCATGACCTACGCCCACACAATCATCATATGCAACCTCGCCACCGTGATCTCGGTGCTCGAAGAGGTTTCCGGGCCACAGGCCGTGCTCCGATCCGTCCGGTTGATTAAGGGCCAGACGCAGGCGGGGCTGCTCATGTTCCTCGGCTCGACGATCGGATTGGCGTTCGTTGAGGGCTTGTTCGAGCACAGGGTGAAGACGCTGAGCTACGGGGACGGGTCTTCGAGGCTGTGGGAGGGGCCACTCCTCGTTCTCATGTACTCATTCGTGGTGCTCGTGGATTCGATGATGAGCGCCGTGTTCTACTTCACTTGTAGATCGTCGAGCATTGAGCTGTTAGGCCACAATGATGCCGAGGAAGACGCCATTTTGATCGAATTGCCGGAGAATAAGTAAGCACTAGTGCCATACAGGACAGGACACAATTGCTGAACATATGTTACGGCTTTCGACATCATATTTCCGATCGCTTAATTTGAGGTGGATGGGAGTGTTGAATTGCGACAACTATTCTATTGTATTCGATTCGATTCGGTGAGAAATTTCAGTCGTCCTTGTCGATCTAGATGCCCCATTTGAGAGCGAGATAAATGCTGCGTCTTAATAGTGTGTACAAGATCTCTGATTTAATTTCCTCCTAGTTTTAGCAAGGAATAATGTACTGGGAGGTTATGGTACAGAGTAGTTCATTGCAAATATGCAATAATTACCTGAGAGATTATGAACGGAGGAGGCATTTTCTTTCGAGCCACAGTTTCTTGGCCTAATGCTGATTCGAAATTTCTCCTTTCCATTTTCAAACACTTTTAGCTAAAGCAGTTCGCAGTGATTATGAGTGCTCTAATTCAGTGTCGACCGAATAATTCGCTTCCGCATGCTCCCTTCCAATAAATTTGCGGTCGGATATCGATCATAATGATCTGGTTTGTACTTTGTCTTTGCAAAAATTTGATTGCTACTTGTGCAGCGAATATATTGTGGATGCATTTTTTTTCCCTTTCTCTTGCTTTTCTCATAATAATAATAATAATATATATGATGGCTCGACATTTATGCCTACTTTTTGTAATCTTTCATTAGCTTTGTTTGGTTACTATTGAACTCTCCTCTGCAACTATGTTCTTTGTGGGTTGAACTTAACAATGCATGAGAAAACTGAAGGGAATCTTAGTATTTTGCTGCAAAAGGTCTAGCTTTGTGTCCTATTTTTGGTGGGTGATTTATGCCGCATTTAGAGTGCGTTAATTGTTGTGTATTAATTAAGTCATGCAACTAGTTTTCTTTGTTGTATTGCGAATCATGATTCAACATTGACGGCATTATGTTACAAGATGGGATGAATGTGGTCTTACATTCATTCTCAAAGCTTTTTCACCAAAAACGAGATCTGAATGTTATATATATTAATGCAAAGCATATCTCAGATTTTGCAAGAATCTGTTCACATGTCAAAGCAACTACTTTTTACCTCTAGATTTTCTGAGAAGCGATTTGATTAGTCTCCACTAATGCTTTAAAAGGAAAGGAAAATTAATGCTTTATTTATCGCCAATCTAATAAGAGATGGTTAGAATTTCAGACTGTCCTCTTTCACAACAGTAGGTCTTCTGCAGTATGAAATGCAGAACCACAATTTCAACGAAGCAAAATACTCAATTAAACAAACCATCAACTCTCCTACTACATTTAAGACTCCGTTTGGTTAGAAGTGCAACTGCAGAATCAAGTTTTCAAAGGTTACTGAATTTTTCACAATGGTGTTTGTTTTGGCATGAAGAAAAACATTTTAGAGTCCAAAGGCAAATATGTAGAATCAAACACTTCAAAAACTCCTTTTTCAGCAATTTTTTTTTTTTTTTTTTTTCACATGGAATCAAACAACACCAAATGCAGCTTTCCCAACACATCATCAACCAGATACTGATTTTTTTTATTTTTTATTTTTTTTTTAAAAAAAAGAAGAAAAAAGAGGGGGCATCAAAAGCCCGAATTCTTTTTTATTACAAGACTGTCTCCATACATATAATAATTATTTTAATACACCATCACCTCTATATTACAATTTCTGATCTATACCTTGCCAAACCTGGCTAGCAAAATTGAATATGAATAAGAAACTCAGAAAATTTACAATTATACAAAAAAGAATCGAATAAACCTTAAGGTTAGCTTTTGTACAATTATTAGAATACAGAAACTGCATCGCATGTTCCGGAGGCACAAAACCCTGTCTGTCTCCCACGATTCCTGTGGATGAAGATGATAGAACTCAAATGAAAAACACAAATAGGAGGCACTTAAAAGTGTTGTACATAAAAGAGAGGTTAAATATTGATACCATCAGAAGGCTCCTTGAGTGATGATTTCTGGATGACACATTGACAGCAGCATTTTGAGACTGATCTCCTTTTTTTTTTTTTTTTTTTCGTTTCGAGTCCTCCGTGAATCTTTTGTGTGTGTGTGTGTGTGTGTGTGTGAGTAAAAGTCCTTGGCGAAATCTTGGGCTGCCTCACAGCAAAATTACGGGGAACCCAAATTCCCCCGGCTGGAAAGAGATCATAAACAAATACCCACCATTAGCAAGTTAAATATCATCTAACATCTCTGTCGCTTCGATTTGTAGATTTGGTCTTCTCTAGTGTTTGCTGCAGTTGTTGGCTCAGACTTGCTGGCTTCGAGTCCTGTTTTTTTTTTAAAAAAAAAAAAAAACAGAAAAGAGAAAGGAAAAAAAAAAAAAAACAATATATCAAGGGTAAGGAAATCATGGTTTTATAGGCAGAAATCTTAAGGAAGAGAAGCGTATCAATCTGACACTTTTGGTTGATGTGTTTGTAGCTTTTGACTTCTCCATTCCAGCCTCTTTTTCAGCTTTTTTCCTCTCCAGTTCAGCCTGCTTGCAATTTTCCTGGTGCGCTTTCCGAAACATTGACACAAAGTTTAGAAGGGTGGAAATGACTGCAGAATTTGAAAAAGAAAAGAAAAGGTTAGATTACATTATATAGCTGAATAATAGATGCACAGGAAATTTGCACTAAAGATAAATTGAAAATGAGAATTCACAATGATAAAATGCATATGATCTTTAGATAATTAGCCATCAAAGTGCATGTGCTAGAATGTTTGTTCTTAGCAGACAAATTTATATTAATGCTTGAGTGCAGGCTGTCTATCCCAGCTAGTTTCGATAGTTAAAAGATTCCCTTGGAGGCTATCTAAATAAATGAATCAGCAGTTAAACATGTGATTAATTGATCACATACTTGAGACCATGAAAATAAAATAGAGGATTTCACATGCATATCCCTATCAAGTTATCTACATACACACCAACCATATTTGAATTTCATGCATCCCATCAAAATACTTCTTACAAAATTCAAGTTGGAGAGTCATCCGATTCACACCCAACTTGAGTATATGTACACACAAAAAAAAAAGGGATTTTCCAGGGCATAAATAGGAACATCCCAATAAGATATAAGCAACATTCCCAACCTGACTAAGGAAAACTAAACCTCAATTTACCTTGTTCAAAAGGACACCGTGCAGGATCCTCGCCAAAGTAAAGAGCAAGCGCATCTGCGTTCCTACCCTGTTAACACTGAATACAAGTAAGAGAAAAGACAATGGAGGAAATGCAGGTTGAATTATACACATGGTTCTAGTACAGAACAGAAGAAAACGAGAAGCATACCACCGCAGTGTAAAGTGATGATAAAGATCGGACTTCAGAATCAGCTACAGCAGTAAACTCCTTCAGTGTCTAAACATTATCGATGTTGTTCAGATTTTAAAGCAGGAAAAAGGAATGGAAAGAAAATGAAGGCGAGAAATTATATATAACATAAAAATGCAAAAGAAAGTGGAAAAGGATAAACTAAAACAATCATCTGACTAAACAGCCATCACTAGCATACAAAGAGATTAAAATTCAATAGATAGTAACTATCATGTGTATAATGAAACAAATTATTGAAGATTTTAGAAAAGCAATGTGGTAACATGACTAGCAGACAATACCTTGCAAAATACTTCTGAGACTGGACCATCACTTTCTGAAGCTTTAAGTTCCTGCTCGACCTTTTCTAGGCCTTTGACAATTGCTTGCATTTCTTCGGCCAATGACTTCAGTTGTATCTGTAGAGTAACGAAAGAAAAAAGAAAAAGGAGATGAACTCTCTGCCAGATTGCAACTTTGCAAGCGGCAAATTCGACAGTTATATGTAAACAAACCTTTGCTGCGGCCTCTAAGCTAGTAAGATCCTCATGAAAGTCCATAAGGTATGGTGACTTTGCGGCAAGGACCTGATTTAATAGGAACATATGATCAAAAAATAACCAAAATAAGTATAGGAAACAAGTATGGAAACAAGGTCTTTTTCTTTGTAACGAAGAGGTTGCCAATTGCAAACTTAAGGGGCCAACATGGCCAGAAAATCAGCTCAAACTGTGTAAATACCCCGCAGGTTCGTATTTGGATGCATACCCCTCATACCATTAATGTGCACGTGCCTCTGACATAGCGTAAAAATGGTCTTTGCATATAGAGCCCCTGACAGGGGCACGAATGCAAATAAATAGTTTAGGGGTGACACACATATACGAACTTTGCAGGGTATTTGAACATCTTCACATATTTGCAGGGTTATATGTGAAAAAACCCAAAAGGTTTTGTCAGATGCTTTGCGAGAATAATGAGGTTTCAACTGCTGTTCAATATTATATACCAGCATCAGTAGATCAAATTGTGCAAAAGTAGATAAGTTATATAACATGAATAGCTCAATGATTTAGCTACTCCAAGCGTGGCACCACAGGCTTAACTAAAGCACACAAAAGCATAAAAATGAACATAAAGAAAAATTAGAGAGATCAGTATCATACCTTGCACAGATAGTGCATTAGTGTCATTTTGTTATTAGTAGCACGAGTATCTGAAAGTTTTGGCAGGCTGTCCAGGCGAAATCCAACGGCCGCGCCTGTTAATTACAGTACAATTTTAATTTTTGTGATTAAAAAATAAGCAGACAATTCTGACATCTGAGCATGCAAGGAGACGTATATTGAAGTAAGCAATGCACTTGCAACAAAGCTAAATATGTTCATCAACAGCAGTGATAACTTCAAAGAGCACAACTGAGTATACTGTCTGCAAGTAAAGACTTAAACAAAGGAGTGACAAATTATCAACTGAAAGCCATATGCAAGAGAGATTTTTATTAGTCAAAGGATGATTTTTTAGAAATTAAATACAGAGGAGTTGAAATGAATGTAGTCAACCACCAATGATGCTCACCATCACACTAAAATATGCTTGAAACCACCATGTTTAATTTCCTTCAGATTTCAATACAGTGTCAGCTACTAAATAATGTGGCAATTTAATATGTATTGACATTTTTTTGCCATAAAATTACACCCTTTTCACGAATAAATGATCTGCCGCAGAAGACAGGCCACACATAATTGTAAATTGCAAATACTCACACATATTTTTCAATTCTCTTAGGCACTTCTTGTCAGGGGAAAATAGGGGATAATTCTAGTAATCAGTTTACACTGCCAAACAAGAAAAGAAAAGCTAAGAGAGTCAAATGTTCTGGTCAAACTAGGCCATTCAAGTAGAAATTTCATTACCAACCAAGAAAAGCTGATCGAACTATGCTCATATTTTTCGGACTAAATAACTCACTATCACCACAAAAGTTCCATTTGACCATTGAATCTTTGTGAGGGTCATTTTGTACATAATCTTACGGTCATCTAATTGCTAATTTCAGGGAAAATTAAATGATGTCTCAAAATATCAGATACGCACGACAGCCAAAAAGGCTGAAAGCATTGGTTACCTCTTGCAGTTCCCTGGTTTAATGTATTTCCAAGAAGCAGAATTTTCTTCATGATTTCCTTCAGTTTGACAGAATTGCGGATCTGATGAATCACACTTGATTAGTAAGCAAGCAGATCTAAGATTAAAATGCAAAAAGATGCAAACATACATCAGAATTACCTCTTCACATGCAGAGTCGACAACGTTCAAACTCTTTCTAAGATCTGCAACCTGGAAAATGGATGAATCTGAGCCATAAATTCATCATCTTGACTTATGATTAAGTTATATGAAAAAAACTCAACCTGGGAGCGAAATTGAATCTTGAAAGAAAATACTCGTAGCTTAGATTCTACCCGTGGAACTTTCATCAACTCCAAGAAGAACTGCACAGACAGCAGCAGCAATAATATGTGTCAAAATCTAACTTGCATTCAAATCTAAGATACCTCTTATTATCAAGATAAATGGATAAGCTTTAAGCCAGGCTGATCGTATAATTAGAAATTCTGACAAGTTATCATCTCCAGAGCTTGTAAGTCACCAAGAGTGGCATTACCTGCTCACATTTTCCCAGGTTTTCCTTGTCTCCAGTGTAGTTCTGAAAAATCAAAATAAACAATGCAAAAGAATATAATTAGCATATTTGGAAATTATAAACAACAAGAAATAGGAGAAAGTAGTGCATCTGATAATGAAGACCTTGAGAAGCTCCATTTCTTCTTTGGTAGGACAGAACTTAATGAGATTCTCCACTTGATCAACATCCAAAACAGTATCATCCAATGCTAGAGCAGCACTCTGTTTTATAATATGACCATTAGGACTTTGAGAAGTCAAAGTATGTGCAGTGATAAATTGCTTAAAGACAAATAAAATGATGAGGAAGCCCTAGCTTTACCATCAAATCAGAAAGGGGCATCTTTACTTTTGTCAGCATGATTTCTGTGTTATTAGCGCGCCGTAACTCAATCTATTCAATAAAATAAAAATAAAAATTAAAAAAACATTAGAATTCATCATTGAAATAACAAACTGAAACTGCAGACTTGGCTGAACTTTTGTTCAATTAGACATCTATAAACTTGTGCTTATCATAAGAGCATCAGTCTTCGAACGAAAACAAGCCAAGTGAATTAAAAGCGTCAACCAGTCAATTTCACTTTGCTAACTTCAATTAAAACTCAAAGTAGAACCCAAAACACGAGAGCACAGCCCTGATAGTGTGACTGCCAATATATGATGATAGATCATCAAAAGGTCCAAGGTCATTAGGCTAGTGGTTACTGCCAATTAGTCAAGTTGACAGAAGGAATTCTTTAGCAATTTCTATCTAATCCCACTACCCGGATTACATTCGTAACAACCCGACCCACTAGTACTAATAACTCGTTGGGCCCAAACCACTGGCCCAAAATGCTTAAGCCCATGTATTATTAATAGGGTCCATTCAATGTGGGACTATTTCGGGAATTGTAGACTCACCCCGTTTAGACCCTGAAATCCTCGTTTGGCCCAAGACTAATCACACATATAGACTAGAATTACTAGGTGATGTGAGATTCTAGATGTGGCTCCTATGGATTTAAGAGATGACTCCCACCAAATTCGTGTAGTATTTTGTCCCACATAGCACTTAGCTCTCACACTTCCGGCTGGTATTCGGCTCTAAGACCAAATATGACAACCCAGACCGCTAGCACTAATAACTCATTAGGCCCAAACCACCGGCCCACAATACTTAAACCCAATTATTACTATTAGGGTCCATCCGATGTGGGACAATTTGGGCTGTAACAACATTCAAGTTATAAAAACACCATATTGTCATACATCGAATAGAGAACTTATAACCCAAGGCTTAATAATCTCATTTCTTGCAGTCAAGTACCAATCATATAACCCAAGAGTCACTTCCTCACTCTCATCTTAAGCACCCTGCCAATCTAGCATACTTTCTGCACACTTTTCTGATCATACAAAATGATTGGTGGAATTGACTCAACATCCTATCTCACTAGAGCTCATTAGACGTACAAAACAAGTAATAAATCAGATATAATGCAAATTTACTGATCCAACATATAAATAGTTTCAAAATGACTTCTTCCAAAGGTTGAAATATTATAAAATAAAATATTCTGATAAATGATTATCTATAAATAGCACTTACCGTAACAAAATGCATAAAGATAGATTGACATGTAGTATGTTCTTACCAGGTGCACTTTCTCCGGTTTTGACCCAAGAGATTTTCGGCGCCCCTCAGATTTTGAGCTGCTATCTGATTTTGGAACAATCGCTGAGAAGAGACTCTCAAGTTCTGACACGTCGAATTCTGAAGCACTGCCACAATTTTTTTTTCCAATATTAAGTGCATGGGACGGAAATTAAAGCGACACTAAATAAAATTCACAAATCATCTAACATGAGTTGCAAACTAATGTTATTAAATTTTTTTGTTCAGTAAAGAACAAGAGAATTAAACACAACATTTATCATATTAGCATTTAAACAAAGACAATTGCTATGGTACAGAAAATAATCTTTCAAATCATATAGCTAAAAATCCAATCCAGTAATTAAACATATCTTGATGACACTAGGAATCATCAAAACTCATAAATCAAAATCATAATACCTCTGAGCGTCATCAGATTTTTGCAATTCTGCCCATAAGCTTCCTTGGACAGCCCTTGTAACTTTCACCCAATGCAGTGGCTTTAGTGTTGGTCTACGAGGTGTTGAATACGACATACCTGATCCTACAGGACGAACAAACCCACGCCCTCTTCCCCCAATCGGTGGCAAGCCTCTAGAGTCGCCTTGTGAACCATGAGCAGTGGCCGGAGGTGGTGGAGGAGCACCTGGTGCCCTAGGAGGGGCGGGGGGACCGGGTGCATGTGCTCTTGGAGGAGGTGGTGGAGGCGATGTACCAACACGCGCACTAGGGGGAGGTGGTGGAGGCGGTGCACCACTATGTACTCCAGGTGGAGGTGGTGGAGCGGGTGCACCACCACGTGCTCCAGGGGGAGGCGGTGGAGGGGGTGCACCACCACGTGCTCCAGGGGGAGGTGGTGGAGGTGGAGCTCCACGTGGAGGAGGAGGTGGGGGCGGGGTAGCAGAGCCGACAAGCTTTGATGCATTCGATGAAGACATCGGCGGCGGCGGCGGTGGCGGTAGAGGTGGTGCTACCGGAGGACCTGATTTTGAATGAGTTGGGAGAGGTGGAGGGGGAGGAGGAGGAACTAATACACCAGCATTTGACCTTGAAGGAGGTGGCGGGGGAGGAGGGGGGGCTTGTTTACCTCCTTGACTTGGTAAAGGAGGAGGTGGTGGGGGAGGAGGGGAGGATGGGGACCATGATTACCTCCTTGACTTGGTAGAGGAGGAGGGAGAGGAGGGGTAGAAAATGAACTTCCGGTACGCGGGGGCAGTGGAGGTGGAGGTGGAGGTGGTAGGACAGGGCCTTTGATGGATGCTCCCACTATTGTAGATACAGAGTAAGGAGGAGGAGGAGGAGGAGGAGGAGCACTTTTATTCGATGCTTCAATGTGCATTGGTGGAGGAGGGGGTGGCGGGGCTGCGGGTGGGCCTTTTGTTGATGAGTTTGAGAGCATAGGTGGAGATGGAGGAGGCGGGGGCGGGGGCGGGGGCGGGGGCGGGAGTGGTTGGCCCTTAGTCGACACTGCAGCCAGAAGTTTAGGTGGTGGTGGAGGTGGAGGTGGTGCAGGTGGAATATTAGAGGAAAATGAATTGCGTGAAGATGGAGGGAGAGGCGGAGGTGGTGGAGGTAGTGGAATATTAGAGATTGACGAACAATGTGAAGGCGGAGGGGGAGGCGGAGGCGGAGGCGGAGGCGGTGTAATATTTGAGACATTTAAACTGTGTGAAGGCGGAGGAGGAGGAGGGGGTGGAGCTCGGGGTGCTACTTTTGTCCGTGAGAATGGAGGAGGTGGAGGTGGAGGTGGAGGTGGAGGTGGAGGCACCAATATGGCACCAGTGGAAAAGGAATTGAAAGACTTTCCAAATGAAGGTGGTGGGGGTGGTGGAGGAGAAGGGGGAGCTAGAAATCGAGAAGATAATTTTTGAGCTGAAGGCATACTAGGTGGTGGATTAGATGGCACTGCTGGTCTCAGGGAACTGGCAGTTGGTTCTCTAGGTGACATTGAAGGCTCCATTGCATTTTCACCAGCTTGATTATCTACAGAATTGGACGAAATAGCCAGGGCAGCTGGAGAGCTATTATATCTCAATGGAGGATGAGATGGTATGTGCACAGAAGCAGCATCAGAAACCTTTTTAGGTGAGATCCAGCGCGGAATCGTCCTTGGTATTGCTGGTTTTGTGTGATCTTCCAGATATTCCTGCTGTCTAATCTTTTGTTTTGATATTATTGAATCAGGTGGGTTGTATGTTGATGATTTCTTCGATGTGGGTGTGACAGATTTTTCAGGCGTCTGTTTTTGCATATCTTTTGCAATCTTCTGATTGGGAATCACAGCCTCTGCCTTATTTTGAGCAGCCTTTTCAATATCCCTTTTGCCAACATGTGCTTGTTGATTGTATTTCATTCCATTGACCAACTCAGAGAATCCTAATCTGTGATTTCTATCATCCAAATCAGATCTGCTCTTGTTAACAATATTATCAGAGCTAACTTTCCAGTTAAGTCGTTCTGATCTGCTCTTAGCTTCATTACTAGTTGTAATTTCTGATTTGTGAATCTTGTCATCCAACAGGACCTTATCCTCAGCACTGATATTATCTGTATCGAGCTGAATTTTGCAGGTCTCAGGAGTACTCTTCTGCTCACTGACAACACCCTTTACTTCCTGCTTAAAGTCACTATCCTCTACTATATTCTTCTCCTCATAAGTTTCTACGTGATGCATAATAACTTCTTTTCCAGTAAATATCTTGTTATCAACATTGGCCTCACCAAGACCTGATTTACTACTCTCAAGATGAAGTTCCTGTTTACCTTTATAAGAGCCATTCTCCACATGTTTAGATTTTGGAGTCTCTTCATCTAAATTTTTCTGGAAGTTGACAGATTTGTCATCTCGACTAGAACTCTTTCTAGGAATGTTTTGTAATGCATTGTAATTAGAATCGCCATATCCAGATCTGCCACTGTGATCATCAGCTTCGCCTGGAGGTTCTAGCTTGTGATTTGGATCGGCTGCAGCGATTAATGTTTGTGTGATGATCCCTTTTGTATCCTCTTTATGCCTATCGAACTGCAATACACTTTTCTCTCCACCCACCGGAGTAGCAATAACTTCAATATCATGCACCACAGTGTCTTTTTGACCATTCATATCCATTTTTGTGACGCCCCTTTCTAACATAATTTTGTCCTGAACTTCATTTGTCTGATCCAATATAATCAACTTTTCAGTAACAATTGACTTGTCGTCATTTACATAGATTTCTTCCAATCTCATCTCACTTGTAGGACTTAAGTTTCGAGTCATGATCTTCAAATCCTCTTCTGAACTGGCAGTTTCTAACCTGTTCCTAGCTTCACCAGCCACATTGATGTCTGGTTTGGAATTCCCTTCATCTGAACTACCAAAAATCTCTTCTGCCTCGTAAAATTCATCAGCCGTATCTATGGAGGCAACCTCTGTGTCATCCCCGTCATCAGCTAATTCTTCAGTGGCAGCATCAGATTCAAAAGAATCAAACTCTGAAAAGAGTACCTGGTTCAGGCATGAAGCTCCCTTTCAACTTGCATCACATATTGTACCAAATTGAATGGAAGAGAAATAGCTACCTACCTCAGCTTTGAAATCCTTCGGAAACTGGTCCTTTGCATTCCATGCAACATCAATTTCATCACGATTCAGCGTGAGAATGTTAGATTGAACAAAGGCAGTGTTGAACATGACCCTGAACATTACTTCCTCCGTTTCTAGATCTTCAGCCATGTGAGAACACTCGACAACCACATCCCCTTGAACACGACACCGGGCACTAATTTTTATGCGTCCACTTTCTAACTGCAATTAAAACCAACAATCGAGATCCAAAATTGCATAAAGTAAGGCAATATTTTGCTTCTATTTTTTCTTTTCAGTTTTTGCTGAAGTTCTATTCAATTCAAGGCACCTAGGATGGCCTTACTCATATTTTGCCACTATAGACTGCTTGCAAGAATGTAGCGGTAGCAAATTTTCTTCTTTTTTTTTCCTTTTATCTTTTAAAAGGATGAGTTTGCAAACGTATAAACCAAAAGAACAATAGAGAAGTCCATCCCTAGGTGCCTTCAATCACATTGAATCGGAGAAAAATGAGAACAAAAGATATAAAATGATGTGAACCACGACTAAAGCAATCACAGAGTCAGTATTACCTGTCTATAGTGCCGAATCTGTCTTCTGGTCCTCGGTGTCTCAAAAAGAATCTTTGAACTTCTATTCGCAGGGGTCAAGGGATCTTGACCATGTACACGAACCATCGGCCTACAACCGCCTTCGCCGTCAAAATTTGGGACGATTGTTAGAACCAGACATTCCAATGCAAAGGGTGTATCACGAGGAGGCCATTCCGACCCACTGCCTTGTTGGGATATGTAATGTAGGTATCTCAAATGAGAAGGCTGCGGATTTAACAAAGATAAATGATGGAGAAGCTCCTTTGGTGCTTGCCTATACACCATCTCAAGAGTCTTCTGCTCCCATGAGTACTGCTTCCGAAAAAGAAGAAGACCAGCTAGCATGAACGCAAGCACCGGCCATCCCCCTCTCTCGCAGTGCATTAACAACACATTATGTTGCCCCTCTAATGATAGCCAACTCTCACTTGATCTTAGGAAATGGTGAATCATCTCTAAAGGGAGGAGAGGACAACCTTCATATTGTTGTGGGTAGTCCATGACAGTCATGTCATACTCTGATAAGATGTCGGAAATCCGGCTCCTCTTATCCCCTTCCCTGAAATTGAACACCATAAAGGAAGCATCTGGGAAGAAGTCCTGCAATTGGGCCACAATGCCACCTAAGTAGTCCCTGTATTCATCTTCTCCGAGAATTTCGGTCGAAAAGCAACAATCGAACACTGCACGCACAAATTCATCACAAGTTAACCAAAAGAGTGAACATACAGAAGCCCCTTTCAACAGCTAAGGGGACCAGGATCAGTTGCTTTAACTTGCATAAGAAGCTAAGCAATTTTGCACAGAAAAGAAGGACATCTATTTTAAGCAGAGATCAATTGACTGCGATCAAGCAATACTCACAATGCAGTGAGTAACACAATAATTATCGCAAATTTTACATTTTAATACATCAAAAATACTAGAGTGACACTAAATTATCATAAGATCATACTGATAACACCAAAATCATATGAAAAAAAAAAATCTAAAAATGCGGAAAAATCCTTCAAATGAGGGGACGTCAACCAAATTTCTATAATTCACATGTGAGAACCAAAATTGAGCGCAATCCAACTACTTCCGAAGATCTAAGAACACAAAAATAAGCTCAAATCGGAGGCATTTTACCATAGACCCGCTCCGAGATCTCCAGCAGACGATCTGGCGGCTTCCGGTAGAACAGCCTCCTGAAGAGCGCCATCCGCCGGCGCCGCCACCGGCGCCGCCGCGCCGCCGACGAGCAGAGCTAGCTCCAAACCCTAGAACGGCCCCCGATCGCTCGAAGAAGCAAGGGATCGGATCTCCTCCCCTGCCGAGATCAAGCTGAACAAGCCCGAACGAGATCGAAGAGGGGGAATGGATCTCGATCGAGATCTCTAGGGTTTTGAGCTCGCGAGAGGAGGGCGAAGAGAGGAGAAGGGGCCGTCGATTGCGACCCAAGTACTTTTCGTCCTCCTCTCCTCTCTTCTCTGCTCTTCTCTTCTCTTCTATTTTTTTCTTTTTTCTCTTTTCTTTTTTTTTTGTTGTGTACTTTTTTTGAGTTTGGGGGAAGTGGGAGACGAGGCGTAGTGGAGACAGGGTTGGACTGAGGAAACTTTACCTACACTTGGTTCACCACGTCATCAATGGACCATGTGAGTTACTTTTAATCTTCACCGTTGCCATAAAACTTTGTACAAAATGCACGGTACGTATTCGATTAAACAATTTGCCGTTCACGGTCTACGGATGACGTGGTGGAACCGCGCGGAGGTAATAATTTTTGCGGAGCTGGGCTAAGGCGACGTGGGAAGCGTCGCTTTGTTACTACGACACTACGGCGACGAGATCGACGGACGAGATTGATTATGTCGCAAGATGAAGGGTGGATGGGGTGTGGCGCATGGGGGCCCTCTATGCGGGGGTTTGGTGGATGAGTTTGAGGCGGGTCGGGAGGACACGTGGCGGCCAAAGGGAACGAGACCGCACGAGTTCACCGCGAAGGACCCGCTCACGAGTATTTAGGAGACCTGCGCAGGGTTGGTCGGTGTAACCCACCACGTACCGAACGGGTGTGGTCACCTCCCTATCAAAGAATTGTAGTATAGTTTTAGAATCCAATATTTTATTTATTTTTTTTTTATCTCAAATTAAAATTTGTTAAGTTATTTTAAATTAAATTTTTATCAGGATTCAAATAAAATTAAAATACGTATTTTGCTGCTAACTCAAGAATAAACAAGAAAATTTAACGATGATAAAAAAATATTATTTAAAATAATAAAATAATAATTTTATAAAGTATAATTTAATTCTAAAAATATATTTAATAAAAATGTCCGGAACTTTTCGAATATATATATATATTTGTGTTTTCAAAAACACTCATTTATTTTTATGCTTTAAAAAATTCATATATATATATATATATATATATATATATATATATATATATATATATATATATATATATATATATATTATAAAATTATCATCAGACTAGGAAAAAGATTAAATTTTTGTAGAGCTTCAAAAGTGTGAGAGTGAAAATTTTTAGCTACCAGCTATGAAAGGAGTCCCTCAGGGCTGGATTGAAACTCAGATTAAAAAAAAGATTGATCCTTTCTGGTGTAAATAATAAAGAGTTTAATGATTTATATTCAAGGTTTTGAGTTCGAAATCTAATTAATTTTTTAGCTAAATTTATTGTAAAATAAACAAAACGTATAGCATATTATATTTCTTTCTTAAAAAAAAAATAAAATCGATGAAAGATTACAAACAAGATCGCAACAATTAGAAGATTAGGGGCTCAATTGAAAGATGAATAATTATGAAAAATACTTTTTATGCATCCAAAATTAGATATATATTTTATATTTCATTTATTTTGAAGTGGAATAAATTTTACTTAAAAAAATTTTCATACCAAAATAAATAAAATATACATTGTACATCCGATTTCGAATGTACGGATAGTATTGCTCTTAAATTATTAGTGTTTTTTATCCATAAATAATATGTATAATGATCAATACAATAATTCTCTAGCGTAGCAAAAAAATATATTGTAGGAGTGGATTTGATATTGGCATATAGCTAAATAGTACCTTTAAAGTACAAGCAAATCTTAGAATTAAAATAGATAAAGAAAAATTTATTCAATTGAAATTCTATTATCTCAAAATTGCAATTCGTTGAAACTTCAGGGACTGCCCCTACATTTGCCCCTTTATTAATTATTATTTGCTCTGCATTTGGCACATCACAACTGTCCTTGTGTTTTTCATGCCTTTATTACTTTAGTGGGGGAAAGGAGGGCTATTGGAATCTTTTATTAATGGAGAGAATAATGCATTGCCCACCTGTGTTATTTTTCTTTTTATTTGTATTTTTTTTAAAAAAAATATCATTGTATATTCAAAATAAAATAAGTGTATATTTTATATGAATTTATTTTTCATTATAAAATTGAAACAAAATTAAGATCTTGATGTGATTAGTGTGATTAAATTGACTTTTAGATAAATAAAACATAAAATCTATACTCATCTTTTAATATCAGTATTTTTTTTTAATTAATAAGAAATATAATTTTTATTATGATTTGTTCTTTCTTTCTACATGCTTTTATTCATTAATAATCACTTTCTAGATTGTTTTTTTTTTTCTTTTTAAAATCTTTTTCACAATTAGTTTTCCATAATTAATTGGTTTCATTCCACATGCTGATGCTGTATGATTCACACCTTAATTAGCATGTCCTTTTCTCTCTCTTTTTTTTTTTTGTGATTCTAATTATCAAGTGTTGATTCTCTCAATTAAGTGGTCTTTGTCATAACCTCTAACTAAAAAGTAACAAAGCTTTGATGGGGAGGATCCAACTACTCAATCAGGATTAGTGTTACTTACAAGCTAAATCCATTTAGGT
This sequence comes from Tillandsia fasciculata, assembly GCA_029168755.2. Taxonomy (NCBI): domain Eukaryota; kingdom Viridiplantae; phylum Streptophyta; class Magnoliopsida; order Poales; family Bromeliaceae; genus Tillandsia; species Tillandsia fasciculata. Next base: position 2,604,576 of record CM054947.1, on the reverse strand, counting down.
ATGCATGCATGTATGAGTAGTTCCTAATAAGTTGATTTATATACTTCACACTTAAATACCTTAGTTATTGAAATTTCGAACATATAATTTGGTTTTCCTTCTTTTATTGTGAGAGAATTATAATGTACTTAGTAATAAGAAGATTAATAGAAATTTCCTAAAGTGTTACTTATGTAGAAAATTAGAGATAAAAGTGTTTAAGTGAGAAGTAATGTTGTGGATTATTCATAAAAAAAAAAAAAAAAGACTATAATACTATAATTATTATTATGGGTTGGCTCGTTTGACCAAAGTAGAAAGAGGTGCAGTGATTTTCGACTGTAAATGTATATTCTCTTTATCATATTCTCTTTATCTGGTTCACCATACGTGATTTTATCTATGTGGAAACTAAAATTCTCTAAAATAGTATAATTTACTTATCCTATATTACAGAAAAAAAAAATAGTGAGAAAAATAATAAAATATTAACACATCTCTCACACATGTTGTAGCTTTATGACATTTACTTTTTGTAAAGTAAATAGTAAAATTAGAAAAACTTCAGTTTTACAGTTGTACGAACAAGCAACTGACGAAAAATAACTTTTACCATAGCTTTAGATTATTTGTGTTGAAATTAAAAGACAGCGAAAATTTACAAACTGAATAGCTAATGTATACATGAATCGAAATTGAATCAACTAGTTTGTCTTATTAGCTTTTTTTTATCGTTCTTGTCTTGATGATTCTTGCCCTTCCTGGATTGTACTTGTCTTGAATATTCTTGATCTTCCATGAATTTTCTTGTCTTTATGATTCCACGAATCTCCTTGTCTTGATGATTCTTTATCTTTCATGAATCTTCTGGCTGCAGATCGGATGCACAAATCGGATCGGACGCGGATGGATCGTACTTGTCTTGATAATTCTTGATCTTCTACGAATTTTTGTCTTGATGATTCCACGAGTCTCCTTGTCTTGATGATTCCACAAATCTCCTTGTCCCGATGATTCCACGAATCTCCTTGTCCCGATGATTCCACGAATCTCCTTGTCCCGATGATTCCACGAATCTCCTTGTCTTGATGATTCTTTATTTTTCACGAATATTCTGGCTGCAGATCGGATGCACAAATCGGATCGGACGCGAATGCGATTCTTTATTTTTCATGAATATTCTGGCTGCAGATCGGATGCACAAATCGGATCGGACGCGAATGAGAAGATTCGGATCGTACGCGGATGCGAAGAGTGCTTGACAACTTTCAAAACCTCGGGAACGTAGGTGGAAACCCATAGAGAACGTAAAGAGAAAATAAGGGAGAAGAAAATTTCTTTTTCTTCTTGTTTATCGTATATTGTATATCTCGTATAGTGGAAGCGATTTTATTTATAGATTATCAAGACCCTTTAGGATATTCTGTTTCTCATGTAGAGATAAAAGAATATCGATTAAAATTTGTTGCTTAACTAATAAGAAACATACCCTTATTTTTAATCCATAATAATAAATTCGGACCTTATCCTTAACACGAAACGATAAATTCTAATCCACATCTTATATGGATTGAGTCAAATTAGAATCGACTAATATAGACATACCACATGACAATAATTTGAAACTCTAATTCAACATGAACTTTATCTACGTTAGAAACAAGCAGTGGTGCATCAATTTAGCACTCTTAAAATTTAAAATATTATAATATTATTCTTTGACATTACATCACCATCAAAAGAAAAATTCTTAATGTACACGTCAAAGGGATGTACATATAGCATTCCTTCCATCAAAATTTTCAATGATAAAACCTATACACGAGGGAATAGACCGAATATGTATTATTTGAGTCTCAATTAAAGAAACAAATTACAAAATAACTGAAGTTTATAAAAAAAACAATCATTTCCTATAATGTTATGAGGATGATTTTTGATAAAAATCACGTCTTGAATCTGCTAAAATTTTTTAAAAGGCAAAAGTGAGAGTAAGTAAAAATATAAATTACTAAAACAACAATACAATTTATAATAACCCTAGCCCCATTAATATATAAATTTTAGGCAAAGGGACAAATGGCCATTATATATATATATATATATATATATATATATATATATATATATATATATATATATATATCATGTGAAGACCTGGTAGCCAAGACATTGAAAAGGACCAATCTATATATCTCAAAAGTGATGGGCATGCTCCAATCAACAAGAGCTAAAAGGCACCCACCCCATCAATAATTTGGAGAACATGCTTTTTGTACACCTCTAAAATTTTACACCATACTTATTCAAAAATAAAGTAAATTTTACTGATTATATTAAAATAATCAGTAAAAAAATTTTATTTTTAAATAAATAGAGTGCGTTATATACTCCAAAATTTAAATATATAAGTAGCATTTAAAAAAAAATTATTTTTTGTATATTCCAAAATAAGGTGTATGAGCATCATTTCTCTTTGTTTGGCTACCACAAATGAGTGGAGAGCCCCTCAATTGCACATGTCAAAAGTTTTCATGTAAAAAAGAAAGATAATTTTTGACATGATGAGGGGTCCCAAAACACAATCAAAATGTCGAGAATAAGGCACAATTATACCCTTTTACCATTTTAGAGTAGCATGGGTAAAAAGCTAACATTGGATCTAGAGCCTGTTAAGGGTTTGAAGTGTACGACTATTATACTTTTGAAAACAAGGGCATTTGCTTTTAAGTTGTTTTTGATAACAAGACATCTAATTCGGTGATGATCGACTGCGTGAAACATAATTTATGATAATAAAATTATTTAAAAATCAGATTTTATAGTTTTTTTATATTATTTGCTAAGTGATTAAAACGTTTTAAAAATAACTATTTTAGTAGCCAATGTGATTATATAAAAATAATTTAAATTAGATAAAATTTTAATAGAAAAGATCATTATTAGCCATGCAAAATAAGATCATTTCTTCTAATTTGAATTTTAAATTCTCTATCACTATTTTTTATTAAATTTTAATTTCAAATGCTAATTCTTTCATTAGCTAAATAAAATTAAAAAATTATAAAATTTAATTTCTAGATACTTCTAATATAGTAAATTACTTTTAACGAAAGTAATGGCGGATATCACAACTTAAAACAAAAGTTTTTGTGCTTTTCCAAGCATAACAATCAAATTTTGCTGGAATAAGAATAAAGGCCAGTATTTTTATTGTTTACATATATTTTAAGATCGTAGAATTTGACTGATAAAGAACACATTAACAAATTATTTATCGGAGACTTCAATTCATTCCAATCGTGCATCTCATATTGTATTATTTGATCGTATATTCTGTGTCTAAATATTTAATTTTTAAGTACAATCAACAATGCATAATACAATTAATAAATAATAGAAACTGAAATATACATGAGATAATCAATCAATAGATATACGAGTTATGGATGTTTAATTTGCATGCAATAATTTATACACTAATACAAAAAATAATTAAAATAAAATAATTTGAAAAGTTTGAAATATAAATTGACAAAAATATTTTTTATTCTCCTATTTCTCTCTTTGGAGGTGCGACCGTCACTAATTCTAAGACGTAGTTCACACTTTGCAAACGCTTATTTCTAAACTATGAAAAAATTGCACATTTTTGCATGACTAGAATTGGACAAAGAACAAGACCATGCTATGCCTATAATAACATTTCTCTATCCAATTTAAACAAATTAGGAGGCTCCAAATGCAAAATCATAGTTATACACCATTTCTAACATACACAAATCTGCAATTTCAAGCATCAAAAAATTTAGGATTTTTTTTATTTTTTTTAAATGAAAGAAGTTTATAAAATCAAAAATATAAAAATTTGTACATACCAATGAAATTTGATGAATTCAAATTATTAGTCACCCCAAGTTTAGTGGAGAAGCTTCTCGAACCTTCTCGTAACCCTAGTAGCCGCCGCCGCCGCCGCCGCCCGCGGAGACGACGCCTCTCGCGGGGAACTCGCCGGAGGAGCGCCGCCTCGCGTCGGCGAGGACGGGAGCGCGCCGCCGCTGCTCAGCTTCGATCGGGGCGGCGGAGGCGCCAAGGGGGCGAACCCGCTCCTCCTACTCGGCGATGCGGAAGAAGCCCTAGAAGACGAAGCATCTGACGGCGGAGATATACTCATCGAGCTCGATCTACGGTCGCCGTTGGGCGAAACCACCTCTTTGCTCGCTCGCAGAGCCCTAAGAGGAGGTGAAGAAGGTACCGGACGAGTATCAGACCTCGCAGATCCCACCGAAGAAGAAGAAGGAGTCGGCGTCTTCACCGGTGAGCTCACCCCATTGCTACACCTCTTAGGTACGATCTTCGAACCCTTCGTACTTAGATTCGTTTGCTCAATTAGGGTTTCTTGCTTCCTAATCTTTCTCTTAGCTATTACTGTAATCGGCAGTATGATGCTGCTCTGCTTCTTAGAATTCGACATCGTCTTCTTCGTAATTGCTTGTTTCTGCGTGTCATTTAGTATTGTAGTTGCCTTTTCAACAACATAGGCATCAGATTTGGGATGATCATCATTTACATTAATCATCACTCAGTTTCTCCTCAGTGAGGGTTTTGGTGTCTGAGGAGTTGGTTTCCTTCTCTGCATCGTAGATGTCATGTCAGCTTCGGAGTTCGTGTTAGGATCCTGCGGATTGGTTTCTGTTTGAGGTCTATTAGTGCTAGTGTTTGGTTTAGCTTCAACTGCTTCGGAGCTAGCGGTGGCGGCCTCTTCTGCGTCGAAGAACTCTTCCTGTGTCTCCGCAGAGGAGCCGCTGATTGCGCTGCTGTCGCCGGCTGATTCACTTGTATCCGAGTCGGATTCGGAGGTGTCGAGCTCCGAAATGAATGCCCAATTTGGGAATGAATATATGAACACTCAGTCCATGCTATAAAAGAGAAATGTGCATTGAAGTTTGGTAGGATTAATGGTGAGTTGCGCAGGGAGCCCTGAGTCTTTTAGTGTAGTTTTAGTTTGGTCCTCAAAGCCATTTGTTGGGGTACTTACTATCAAATTTAACCTAAGAATTCTATAAAAAAGGATCAGATTATAGCGTGATGCAAAGTTAGAAATCCAATTTTAACACTTGAAAAGGGTTCGGTAACAAACTGAAACCTCGTAAAACTGTTTGGACCCATGATGTAAGTTACCGTGGAATTAGCTAATCTTACCTCAATCTTGAAATCGTCTGGAAACTGGTCCTTCCCTTCCAATGCAATATCACTCTCGTCGACGCTCAGGATCATTATATTAGATTGGACAAAAGCAGTGTTGAACATGAATCTGAACACCACTTCCTCACTTTCCAAATCCTTATCTACATGGACGCACTCGATAACCACGTCCCCTCAACCGTGACAATTGGTGTTCATCTTTATTACTGTACTTTCCGCCTGCATTTAACGAAATCCCAACAATGAAAGACCCACAATTTGGGAGCACAATATACGATTATCTATGATCAATAGAAGCAAGAATTACCTGTGTGTAATACTTAAGTTGTTTCTTAACCTTTGCGGTCGAGAAGACAATCTTCGAAGTTCTATCCTTTGGCGTCGAAGGGTCTCTACTGTGTATACGAACCATCGGTCTACACCCCCCTTTACCATCAAAATTAGGGATCGATCTAAGAATGAGGCATTCCAAGATGAAGTGTGAATCTTTCAAAGGCCAATCATATACACTGCGTAGCTTTGTGACATATTGTAGATATCTTAGATATGAAGGGTGCGGATTCAAGGGAGAATCTACATGGAGAAGCTCTTTCGGTGCTTGTCTATAAGCCATTTCCAACGTCCTCTCCTCCGATGTGTATCCTTGTCTGTAAAGTAGCAAACTGGCAAGCATGAATGCGAGCACTGGCCACCCGTGTCGTTCGCAGTGCAGTAGAAGCATATTGCTCTCACCCTCCGATGATAACCAGTTGTCACTTGTTCTTAACAAATCGTGGATTGTCTCGAGTGGAAGAATAGGGTACCTTTCGTATTGGCAGGGATAGTCGACGATTTTTACATTGTATTGGGATAGGATATCCAATATTTGGATCCTCCTATCTCCTTCCATTAAGTTGAGCACCATGAATGAGGAATTTGGATAGCAATTCTTGAGTTGGATAATGATGCTGGTCGTGTAATACCTGTACTCATCTTCTCCCATTGTTTTGGTGTTCAAGCAATAGTTGAAGACTGAGAACAAGAACATCATAGATAATGTAACATATCTGAATAAAGGAAAACTCTTTTGCGTTTTTTGAAATTTATTTTTGCTGCTGCTTCTCATTTAATCTTTAAATACCTTTCTTCCTATTTGTTATCTGTCTGTTATTTAATGTGCATACCATGCTAAAATCAAAAACAAGATCACAATGAGAACTTTTGGATCCTGCTGTAAGTAATTATCAAGAAATCAAAAACAGTTCCTAATGATTAACTAGCTGTTATATTTAGTCCTAAATCACAGTAATCATCAAACCAAATAAATAAATTAAAACAACAGACGCATTCAACTATTTTTCCAAACAAAAATAAGTAAACATTTGCTATATAGAGCTAGGAAGAGATAGAGAAAGAAGATGAAGGTGCGGTTTACGGTATAGCCGGTCGGAGATCTCCAGCAACCCGTCGAGCGCCTTCCGCGCAAACAGCCTCCTCAGGAGTGCCATTTTTTCGGCCTCTCTGGCCGTGCTTTTCGATCAACCCCGACCGCGATCGTGCTGCTACAAGGAAAGATGAATTCGCATTCCCTCTCTCTCTCTATATTTTTTTTTATTTTTTGTTTTGGAGAGAGAGAGAGAGAGAGAGAGAGAGAGAGAGAGAGAGAGAGAGTGGTGGGGGAATTGGACCTGGTGGAACTGCATTGTCATGGCCGTGTAGAGTGATGCACGGAAAACTACGTGCAGGGGTCGAAGAAGAAGACCCAGTTGGCCTGGAAAAATTCTACATAGAAGATCATCTTGTTCTTGTGGGGAGGTTAAGGTAATTGGTACATGGGTTAAATAATTTAAATATTGTTTTTTTTTTTTTAAGTGTGGAGACCCCTCAAGTATAGATGATTTTGAAATAGGTTCTTACACTTTACCGGTTTTGATTGACATATTTTTTTAAACTTTTGTTTATCTTAATTTGAAGTATTTTTCATGGAATAAACTAAAGAGTTATTGACTTTCATTGTGATTTTGCTGAATTTAGCTGGGTGGATTTTAGTGATAGGAATTGCTTCTTTTTTTTTTTGTCACCATTTTGCCTATGCCTCTTAATTATTCTTTATCACTGTTATTTAATGTGAGAATGACAATATTTAATTAAGAATCTTTAATTAGCATAAGTACAATAATAAATATTTTCAAAAATTTTATAGTAATATAAATTTACCATATTACTCCTAATTAAAGTCTTTGCTATTTTATATCACAGAATAATTACTACAAAAAAGACACTCCTTTTTCATAATTTTCCAACAGTATCCAAGAGCATACATACACCATAAACAACAACCATTAGCTCTTAAATATCCTGATCTCAACTTATCAATTTGAATCATGCCCCAGTTAATAATAAATTAGAAGTACAAAAGCATAAAGTTTATATACAGAATCTTTACACAAAATCAACCTTGTTAGAGGCTGATATTAGTAGATCTCCAGAAGCAGCAGTGCACCTGCATTTCCCTTTCTGTAAAATCGACGAGCATACACGACATACAGTGTCAAAAGATCACCAAAAACTCCCACGTTTTTTTGCTTATGATCTCTATCTATTAAGCAAAGGTGGCAACATTTAGATACAAGAAGCAATAGATATTTGGCTTATTTTTGGGTTGGATTAGCGGCATCAACGGTAGTTCGCCAAATCTTCTAATAGTTTCATCTTTCCTGGCAGCCGGATGTTACTTCTTTGTCACTTTTGTCAAAGAAGTTATTATTAGTCACTATATCCTCGAGACTTATGCTTGGCCAAAAAGGGGCGCGGCCCTTGTTTTCTACTTTGCTTGTTTTCTCCCTGCCACTGTAAAAATCAGCATACGACAACCGGTGAGCATTTCCTTGAGAAGAAATGTGAAAAGATAAAAGTAATCTAATGAACATAGATGATATAAACATGAACATGTTTAATCTATAAAAATTTTAAACAAAATGTGAGGTCCTTTTCGAGTACTTCAAAGGTTCTCTATTACGGAAGAGTACTCTAGCAAAAACACAAATGAAGAAGAAACTACTAGTATACATGGTTATATCAATTGAAAACTCGAGATAACGGGCACTTAATGATGGAAAATGATGAGAAGTATTAAAGCAAATCAGGCCTTTTCTTCTCATTTTAAATCAGTTCTACATTTGTGAGTAATTGGAATGAAATGCAGAACCCAATTGACTTTTCGAAAGTGTCTTTAAGTTACCTCTTCGGAACCACGATTTCCGAACTGCTTGGCGAACGTGGCGCTCATGCTTCTGTAGAAACTCATCTACCTTATGTGACTGAGACAACAAAGGTCCCGAGAACTCAACTCTGTCTCCTTGGTCCTGGATACCCTAAAAAATTTCATTGCAAGTTATGTATTGGTTAATTAGCCACACCCAAAAAAAAAAGAGAAAAAAAAAGGGAACTGCTAGAATAGTTTGAAACAGTACCAAAATGCCATTTTTGGAAGATATCGTATCCCCCAGATAAATCGCATTCGATAAGTCCTGAGAGTGGAACATGTCACATGAATCAAACGAATCGGGGCGCTCTAACTGTGTCCACTTCTTCAGAATCGCCCGCTTCGCTAACTTATGAGAATCATATAAGTTAGAATCAATATGGATTTCATGTACATCTCCATTCGCCTGTTCCTTCGAGTCAACCATGTTTTTATCTTGCTGTTTGTTTCCCTGTTCTGTTATTCCATTAGAAAGATGGCCTCCTCTTGAATTAGATCTACTGTGCGATTTACCATTAGCACGCTCTTCTCTTTGTTTCCTCGCCCATGCGAAGCCGCTGGAAGAAGAAACCATTAAAGGCCCCGAGAAAGAGATATCCTCATCCTGAGAGTTGTTCTTAATATGTGTATCTTCATCTTTACTAGCTGGTATTGGTTTCAGATCTGCGAATTGTTTAGCAACGCCATTTATCTTAGAAAGATCTTGCTTTAAGCCACCTCTATCAACCCCATTTGAGTTGGTTTGTGACACCTGAAGAAGAGGGGAAAAAAGAAAAAAAGAAAAAAAAGGGTTCTTAACATTTAGCTAATTCGATTGATGCATTGTATTGCTAATAAACAGCCATAACTACTCAAACCTATTTTTGTAACAACACATGAAAGAACTACCTCTGGACCCTCTGCTATTGCGTGTCCACCTCGCTCTCGTGAAGCCCTATATAGTCTTGATGGTCTTCTTGTTGCTTCCGCTCCTCGCCCTTTGCTGCTGGACCTGTTGTTCCTGAAATAGCAGAGAAATTCGACTTCAAGAAAAGCTCTCTATCAACAAAAACTTAAAAAGTTTTAGGTTTAATGCACTGGGAGAAAGGAAAAAAAAAACCCAACATGCTGTATTGCTCACCTATATGATTCCTCGCGGATCTTTGCATCAATCTCCTTGTTAGGTGGGTATTTTGGTATGCTTGATGGTTCACATGCATAAGGTTTTGTCTTGAAATACTGTGCAAACAAATATGAAACAAACAAATGGTAAGTATAGCAACACTTTAACATAGAACTTCATTAAGGATTAGAATTTCGAGAAGACCAAGTTTACCCAAGTAAACAACCGATTTGATCAATTTGATTAACCTTCTTAAGCATATGAATAAATGATACTTTAGAACAGGTAAATTTGCACGATCTACTCAATATTTGTTGCTAGTTTCAACAAAATTTCCCAAAATCACTTGAATTCATTGAAATCGAGTGCTACAAAATACGGGAAATCAATCTTTTCAAAAAGTAACAGTAGATTTCATCAAATTGAATCCTTCAAATGCATGAATGTTAGGATAAATTGCTCAGGAAATTTTCTTGATAAAAGTGAAGAAAAATTGGAATTTTATTTTGATTCAGACAATTTAGGAAAAGAATACCATTAGGAACCTTCAATTTGAAAGGAACCTTTTTACATGACGCAGAGCCAGGCGAATGTAGAGATAAGTAGAGCATCAAAATTACATTATTCAAGGTAGAAGTATCATGAAAGCAGTTTTATGCATGGCAAACCTCTAAAGTGAGAGCGGCTGATGCAGTTCCACGCTTATAAGGTTCAACAGCCAGAAAAACTTCTAACAAACTCAAAGCACTTTCTGGTATACTTTTGAATGTCTCGCGAAGGCAATTCTGATAAGGAAGATGGGGTTTGAAAATTGTGGCATGAGGTAATTTTGATTTCTTCCAGTACTCATCATGGGGGGAACCGCAAAGCTTAAATATCTTATGTAATTGTTCAACCTGTAAGAGAAAAATAGCTTATTTTAGAGCTTCATATTACTAAGGCTTTGTTTGGTTACACATATGCCTTTTTTAGCTCAAATTCCATGCAATTAAGTGTGCCAACAGATGCTGAATTGTTTGCAATCCATAAATCTGTGAGTCTTATCGAACAAAAAAAAAAAAAAGTAATTGTTACAGTTTTTTTTAAAAAAAAAGATAAAATTGCAAGCTAACCATCAATAACTAGTACAGAGAATTCCATTTGATTACATAGGATTTGAGTTTAAAAAGGCAAAAAGAAACATAAGCTTTACCAAGTGAGGCCCAAAAGAGAGTTTCTAAAAGTAAAAGCTGAATGAAAGATAATAAAGTGGGGCAATAGAAAACAATTTAGAACAAAATTAGGAAATTTTGTGGAGATTACCTCAGTTCTTCCCTGCAAAATAGGCTTTCGTATAAACATTTCCGCGAAAACACAGCCAACACTCCACAAATCGACAGACGGTTCATAATCAGTCGAACCTAGCAGAAGCTCAGGTGGCCGATACCATAGAGTTACAACACGGCTTGTTAGGGGTTGCTTTTTTTCAGAATCGAAGAAATTCGCAAGACCAAAATCACCCATTTTAAGAACCCCTTCATTATTTACTAGGAGATTCGCACCCTTAATGTCGCGATGAATAATCCCACGTGAATGACAGTGTTCAAGCCCTGATAATAACTGTTGCATGTAGCACTTTACCTGCGATAAATGAATTTAGCAAGAATACACTTTTCAGAAACTATCTAACAATCCAACGTATATCATGCAAAAACTGAATTTCTGTATATAGACAAAAAAGTAAAGCTTTCTGTATGTAGACAAAATCTGAATTTCTGAATTTCAGGGTTCATCCAATTTTCTCCAAGGGGCGCATTTTTGTAAGTAGAACGGAATATGTGTAAGGAATTAAGTTTTTTACGGCATATATATGAAAATCCAAAATTTTGCACAGATATGTATGAAAATAGGTAATTTTGCAGTTTAAATGAACATAAACAAACCTGTGACTCGCTGAACTTGATGTCAGGGGAAGACGACAGTCCCGCAAGATCATGCTCCATATATTCAAACACAAGATATAAGCTACATGATAGCCTAGAAGAAATCAACCCCTCCAGCTTCATAACATTCGGATGGTCGAGCCTTCTAAGTATCTGTATTTCCCTTGCCATAAACCTAACACTCTCTGGCTCAAAGTTGTCGAACCGCACTTTCTTCAAGGCGACAAGCTTTCCTGTGTCGAGATCGCGTGCTTTAAATACACTGCTATAGGTGCCTTGTCCGATCTTCACACATGCAGTCGAGATTGAACAAAATTAAGTCAAGAAGACGAGCATATAAAAAATCACAATAATATTAACTACTCAAGCTGATATTGAATAAATTCTGACAAAAATTACTAATAGTTGAAGTATAATGTAAAGAATGCTAGCTATACAATTAAGGCCACAGGCACATCACTGATTTAGGCAATTATCGACAGTTAAGGCTATTATATTGCCATTAGAACAATAGGCTGCTACTGTAGAATCAACCAATATCAGTTGCATAACTTGCGACATAAAAAATAATCTTTGCCTAAAGTTTTGTTCAAATGAAACCGGGACGAGCCATTAAGCTCCAACAGCGTCTAACCTTTGAATTGCCAATAGTGGCTTGTAGTCTCAACTTAGCAAGACAAATCGAGTAAAATATTGTGATTAAGCGGCAGCAATTACAAATTACGGTGGCAGCAAGCTGCATTAAGAATAAGAGCTGTCAAAATAGTAGTAGCTAGTAGATGACCAGTAGAAAGATGAGATAACAACGCATATACATCGTATATTAGTTCCTTCCCGAATAAGTGAGCCCAGATCGAATATATTTATCAACTATTCGAACTAATCAAAGAAAATAGAAGGGTTTTTTTTTCTATTGATGCTTTAGGTGAACATATGGGCTATTTTATAAGCATCCAAAAAGGATTGAGAATTTAGTTCTATGAATCATCATAAAAAACACAAATTGCTGAGCTGCGTAAACAGCTAAAAAACATGTATGTTGCAGATGTGAGAATCCAGATAAAGGATTTTCGGGCCATCAATAAAATACATTGAACACTGGGGTGAAGGGACACTCCAAAGAGTTCAAGAACACTACTTGCCATGCTAAGATGCAGAGATTTTGAGGTAATTGAGGCAGTGTGATGCCCATTTCAGCATACAAACCAGCAAAGGAGGGAGAAAAGCTTCAAAAAGGCAACAATTTCATTCCATTCCATTCCATTGCTATAAACCATTCCTCAATTGCAGCAAACAAAAAAAAACAAAGTAGGGTTTAATAAGCTTAGAAAACCCCCAATTTACCTACCTTCTCCAATTTCTCGAAGGAGTCGGCTTTAAGGGGCACCCACCCACGAATGGCCTCCCCGGCCACGGCGGTGAGCCACGGGGGCCACCCCGCGGCGACCTGCTCCCCTTCCAAGTACCTATGGAGGTTCCTCAGCCTCAGCCTCCGCGAGCTCGCCGCGCTCAGGCTCGCCGTCAGCGACCCGCCCGCATCGCCGCCGCGACCGCCCCCTTCCTCCTCCTCCTCCTCCCCCTCCCCCCCCTTCTTCTCCGCCGCATCGCGATCGCCCCTCCGCCGCCGCGAGGAGAAGGACGACGAAGCCGAGATCGGCTCCACTCCGCGCCCCCCGCCGCCGCCGCGGAGGGCGCCGGAGGAGTCGACCGCGGCGGGGGTGACGGAAACCGCCTTCTTCTTCGACGCGACGCAGCCCATCTCCGGATCGCTAGGGCATCATCGCCGAGGAGGATCTCAATAGAGGAAAGGGATTGGGGGAAGCTAAAAATAGGGTGGGGGTGAAAAGTTGGGATCTTTGGTGCCCCTTTTCGCCTCGTCGTTTGCTATTCTCTTCTCTGATCGATCTTTTCGTTAGGGTTTTGCGCGAGATTTGCGTTGGGAGAGGAGAGAGGGAGAGGTAGGAGGAGGAGGGAGATGGGGACCATTTTTTTTAAAAAAAAAGGGAAAAAAAGGGGGTTTGGAGGAGGAGGAGGAGGAGGAGAGAGGAGATCTGCGGCAACCAACGACGCCCCGGAATCAACGCGGGAAGAAGAGGATGGCGGGTCCCTCCCTCTCTCTCTCTCTCTCTCTCACATTGAAAAGTAAAATGAGAGAGAGAGAAAGAATGAGAGAGAGAGTGTGTGTGTGTGTGTGTGTGAAAAGGACCCGGACAGGGCTGAGAAAAAAGTAGTCGTTTGGGAGCGCCAAACAACAAATGAGGGGACAGGAACTAATTAATGAGATTGTTTTCTCTTTTTATTGCAGAGATATCCCACGAAAGATGCGAAATTGCAGTGGGTTTTTTTTTTTTTTTGAAAATAAATCTATAAAAATTTTTATTTTTAAAAATAACACTATAAAATTTATATTTGTAAAATTTATATTTATAAAAATAATTTTATGATGACAACTGTTCACCACGTAGGCCCGTCATGTGAACGGAAAACATAGACGTGAAATTAGTTAAACGCAAGGAATGGTTCCCTATGTTTAAATACGAAAAATAATTTTTCGGTTGATATTCTTCGTATAATAAATTTTTATTTTTAAAAATATTTTTTCGTGTAATTAAAAATTAAAATTTATATTTTTAATTAAAATTTGAATTTAAAAATCAAATTAAGATTTGAATTCAAAATTTTATTACTTTAATTTAAATTTAAATTCAAATTTTAAATTTAAATTTAAAATCTGATTTAATTTTTAAATTTAAATTCAAATTTTAAATATAAATTTGATTTTGAACCTAAATTAATATTTAAAATTTAGATTCAATTTCAATATTTTGAATTTAAAGTTTAAAACTAAAGTTGAAATTCAAATTAAATTCAAGATCTCAATTTGAATTTAAAATTAGTGCAAAATATGAATTTGAATTCAAAATTAAATTTGAACTTAAAATTTGAACCCAAAATCAATTTTAAATTCAAATTTGAAATATAAAATCATTCAAATTTGAAATCTAAAATCAGTTTTAATTTTAAATTTTAATTTTGAAATTTAAAATTTAGAATTTAAATTTAAAATTCAAATACGATATAAAAATATAAATTTGAAATTTAAAATTTGAAATTCAAATCCAAGATATAAATTAAATTTAAAATTTAAATTTAAATTTAAATTAAAGTAATCAAATTTTGAATTCAAATCTTGATTTGATTTTGAATTCAAATTTTAATTTAAAATATAGATTTTGATTTCAATTACACAGAGAATCATTTTTAAAAATAAAAATTTTATTATACTGAAAATATGAACACAGAAAATCATTCTCGCGTTAAAATACGAGAAATAATTTTTCGTATTTAAATACGAAAAATAGTTTTTCGTGTTCAAGTTATTCCACATCGGTCTCCCCGCTCACGTGGCAGGTAGGCGTGACGCACAGGTGGCACATATAGAACAAATTTTGCAAATAAGAATTTTATATGGTAATTTTCAAAAGTAAAAATTTTCAGAAGATCATTTAGAAAAAAAAAAAAAAAAAAAATCCGAAATTGCATGAATGCTCCTGCAAACCCTTTATTAGTTAAAGCTCCATTTGAAATTACAAAAAAAAGATTTTGTGGAAAAGTGTTATAAAAAATATTTCACTTATTTCTATAAATTAGAAGATATTTTGCAATATATATTATACTAATCTTATTAAATTATACTCGTTTACACCATAAAATATTTATTTTAGGGTGATTTTACACTCTCCTCATCAAAGATTCATCATCTCATATCCGTAATATATATTTTTTTTTTTACTAAAAATTATCTAAATTTTTATGAATCTAAATATATTAATAAGAGTATAAAATCTACGCATCATTTTTAAATGTATAAGCAGAATTTTTCATTATATTTATATAATTTTACTAAAGAATAAAATTATATATTATAAACTTTTTCTTTCTGGCCCAATAAAAATAGGTAGAAATATAAAAATTTTGATAACAAATTAACCAGATGGGTTTAATTAAATTCGCATTACTCATTATATACTCGACAATTTCACTTATTTACATATTTT
Organism: Tillandsia fasciculata; assembly: GCA_029168755.2. Lineage (NCBI taxonomy): Eukaryota > Viridiplantae > Streptophyta > Magnoliopsida > Poales > Bromeliaceae > Tillandsia > Tillandsia fasciculata. The sequence goes on along the minus strand of CM054947.1, from coordinate 2,589,066 downwards.
GTTCATCAGATATATTTAACAAAAGTTAAACGCACCGAAGTAAATAAATTTTTAAATAGATATTTTCGATAAAAAGACATGCACATAATAATTAATTAGCAAGGTTTTTAAAGATGCATTCAAAGGTAATAACTTTAGGCAGGCGTTTGTGCAATTTTATATAATTGAAGGGGGTGTATATGAATATGACAAAGATTTCGAGTTTGGGTACACACTTTCGCCTTATTTGGTGCATCTCTTTGGCTCATTTTAGTTGATTCGTAATGAGATGGGAGTCAACGCAGTCGCCGTATAGCTTGTCTTTTTTTAATTTTTCACACAGAGATTAGGGACCAAAAAAAAAAAAAAAAAAACTACCCAAAAATATTATTTTAATCTCCTAAAATGTTATAAAAAAAATATATGTTGGGACGTGAAACTAAGGATATGTTTAGTTTAAATATAAATCAGAACGGATTATTTTAAAAATTTGTATAAACTCATAAATAAGTAAGAATAAAATTAATTTTATATTTAAGATAAAAATTAAGTTATTTTTTAAAATAAAAAAATAATATTTGAATAATTAGATTTAAATAGTAAGAATAAAAATAAGAGCAATGCTATTTGTATATTTATTTATAAATGTACATCTTACGTTCTCATCTATCTAAGAGTGAGACTTTTCCATTCATTACTTATGATGGATGAAATTCATCCCAATCTTGGATGGATGGGGTGTAAAATGTACACTCTTTTTGGAGTATACAGAAATTATTTTTTAAAAAATAATTATAATTTTAAAATAATAATATTTTATCTAATTAATTAATATAAAAATATTAATTAAATAATAATTTAACTTATTTAATTAATTTTTTTTTAAAATAGTCCTCAATATTAATGGATAAAATAATAAATAATAATGAGTATTATTAATAAATAATTTAATTAACTACATATTAATTAACTAATTAATTAATTATCTTAAATAATTAGATTAGTCAATATATTAAATTAATTAAATAATTAATATAATAATTAAAATTATATTTGATTTAATTATGTTTATTTTTAAGTGGGAATAAAATTTGTTTTAGAAAAAAAGTTTGAATAATAATTTTAGTCTTATACCAGTTTGTTCTAAAGAGATTAAAATTGTTATTTTTATCTATAACAATAAGATTAGAACAAGATCTTATTGCACATATAGTTTTCAACTAAAGGGTACTATATAACTTTTGAATAGTTTTGGGTAAGTATGGATTTTATATTGGAGAAGAAGTTTTTGTAAAACGTGCAGCAATTTATACCAATACATAAATGGGTTGGTAAAAAGATAAGAATTTTTTAAAAATAAAAAATAGAAAAGTAGGTGGTGGGAAAGAGAGAAAATGGTGGGAGAGCAATGAGGAAGAGGAAATGTTAAGTCAAAGAAAAGATAATGACTATTAAAATTATATATGCAAGTGGTTGATATTTAAAATTTTAAATTCAAAATTTAGTTTATTTATATTTTTTAAAAATTTAATTTAAAAAATTATTCTGTAAATATTTATTTTTTAAATTTTTTCTTTTCTTTTAAAAGTTATATTTTATTTTTAAAAAAATTTTAAAATTTCGTTACTACTTCGCCTATTCTTTATAATATATACTCATCAAAATATCTTTAAGATGATAAAAATACAGTTAAAAATTATTTTATAGAACAAGAAATATTAATTTGATTATTTCGTGATCTCCACTAATATTATAACTCTCTAAAAATATTTTTAAAATTTTTTAAAAATAAAGTATAAATTTTTAAAAATAAAAATAATAAAAATATACTAGAAGTTTTCTATATTTTAGCAAAAAAAAAAAAAAACCAAAAACAAATTTTGGAGAGAGTGAGATTGGAGAGAAAGAGTGAGAGAGAGAGAGAGAGAGAGAGAGATCTAGAGAGAGAGGAGAAAAAAAGGGGTTGAAAAAGATGATTAGTGGAGTCAGTGCCAAACAAAACAATTTTTTTTTTTAAAAAAAACATTTTTAATGAACATGGATGACTAAAATGTGCATGTTGGGGTACCAGTATTAATGGTTTGATGAGGGTGAACATGCATTTACTGTGCATGTCTCTGCTTCTCAGGTGAGAACATATGCTAAGGTGGTGTTTGGTACTTTGATTTCCCTAAAATATTCCAAATATAACTTTTATTGGCTGGAAAATTTTCTTTAAAAAAAATATTTTTTTTGAAAAAATCACTTTTAGATTTTATGAAAAAACAGTATTTTATTTTATCAAATTTTTTTTAAAAAATTGGCCCAAGTCTTAAGTAGTAAAAATAATTTTTCGTAAATTTTCATGTTAATATATATATATATATATATATATATATATATATATATATATATATATATATATATATAAATAAATGTAGTTGTAGTAGATTAAATGAAAGATGTTGAGAGGGCTTTCTCAAAGAAATTATATATATTAAGGCTTCTCCAAACCTTTTTTTTTTTTTTTTCCTCAAACAGTACTTTTCAATAAATAAATAAGCTCATGCTAAACACACACTTATTGTTTTGGCATTGCTTCAAACCCTTTAAATCTCTTTTCTTGTTAATCCATTAGGCAAATTAATTATATATTCATATAGAGAAGTGAATGAATTGATTTACTAATTAATTTTTATTTTATTTTTTCTTCGAGCCATGCATGTTACTTGTAGAACTAATTGCTAAATCTTTTTCTGTGCCCAAATTAATATCACATGCATATAACAAGCTATGTATCTGATACAATCTAATATCACATGCACAAACAATTTACAAACTCATTTTTAAATTTTTCGTACTACGGAAGTTATTATTATCTGATAATTTATTCTGATCATCATCGAAATAGTCCCTAATTAAACCTTACCTAGCTATGCTAATTATGTTCATTCATGCTCCACTTACTTCAATCAATTATACACATGCATGAACTAATATTGGAATCCTATCCTAGTTAGGACAAAAGCAACTTAATCATGCGTTGGAAAAGAAAGGGATCATGTAAACGTATGTCAAAGATTGAGTTGACAATAGTGGCATCAAATCATGCACTGAAATCAAATGTGGTCCATGCCATTCAAAATAAGAATGAAATAACAAAACGAGAGTGTTCTTTGTTGGTATGAGATGTGCAAGGCATTTCGGTAGGTAGGAATGCGAATGAATGAGACAGACCATCTCGGATTCCTTCTATTTGCTTCATTTTTTCTTGTCAGGTGGGGGCGGATTCGAAGTGCCGTGTTTTGATTTTGATTTTTTGCTCCTACTTACTGCTTTATTTGGGAGCGACGAGAGATAAATTTTTAGTAAATCGGAGCAAATCAAAAAATGAAAAGAGTCACTTGTCTCTCGCTCCATTTTTTTAACAAATCAGAATAAATTCGAAGCAGATTTATAGCCTATTTTTTATATTTTTGGCTCCCACTTACCACCCCATTCCAAGTGGATTTAGGGTAGGAGCTTTACCATATTTTGTCAAATATATTAAAAATTTTATAATTTTTTTTTTAAAATGATTGTGTTTGGATTCATTTTGCATATTTCTCCACTCTATTATTTTCAAAACTGGCTGATAAGGCAATTTATTCTTGAATATTAAATATGTTAAAGATAGTACATGGTACTCTTCTTCTTGTGGCTCAAGATTAATTACACTGTTTCTGGAATATTCCACACTCTTGGCCATCTTTTCTCTTTTTTTCACTATTTTTTTTCCCCACTCTCATTTACAGCTATCATAGAGTGTCTACTATTTCCCCAGTAACTTGTTTTAGGAAAAGCTTTTATGCACTTTTAAATAGAACCATTTCATGTGCATCTTTTAATTAATCCATACTTTTTTTTCACTCTCCCTTCAAAATAAAGAACACACAAGTACTTATAATGCTCGTGCCTAAAAATTCTAAATTAAAAACACATATAGTACAATATTATTAATTGGCCTCTCCAATATATTCTCTTTTGGTTAATGGATGCAAAAAGACATGGCCAAGGAGTTTGGATTCTATTTATTTATATCAAAAAATTTATTAGTCATTTTTTTAAAAAAAAAAATTATTATTTATATATTATTCTCATTTTGCAAATTCATGATCACTGAGTATATATTTACAGTTGGCTAAAATCTTAATAGTCAGTATCTAAAATTCTCATTTCAAATCATAGTTACTTTATGTTGGCTATTTATTTATGGGTTAAAATAGGTCCAACTTTTTGCCCCGTAACAATAGGCCCAGGAGACTAATAAGTTGAGTTGGGTGAGCCTAATAAGTTGAGTGGGGCTGCGGTCTACAATAGACCTAACGACAAGAGGCCCAACAATAGACCTAATGTCCAGATGAATTGAGTCCGGTCGAGACCCGTGGGCGCTGTGTCTGTACGCTTTAAGTGAATTATTTACGTATTTCTAACAGCTCGAGCTTTTGGTATCAGAGTCAGGCACGGATTCGATTCCCACACGGTGTAGGTGTTTGGGGGGGGATTGTTGGCTATTTATTTATGGGTTAAAATAGGCCCAACTTCCTGCCCCCTAACAATAGGCCCGGGAGACAAATAAGTTGAGTTGGGTGAGCCCAATAAATTGAGTGGGGCTGCGGTCCATAATAGACCTAACGGCAAGAGGCCCAACAATAGACCTAATGTCCAGATGGGTTGAGTCCGGTCAAGACCCGTGGGCGCTGTGTCTGTACGCTTTAAGTGAATTGGTTGCGTATTTCTAACCGCTTGAGCTTTTGGAATTAATGGTTAGCGTCAATAATCCTACACTTTATAATTTTAGTTGAGTTTATTTTTGAAAAACGAATGAAGTGTGTAGGTTTGCAACTTTTCATTCAAAATATTTTCTCGTCAAATTCGAAAACAAATCAAAACTAAGATGATTGTTGTTTAAATGGGTTAGGAAGAATTACAATGGAAGATATGTTTTTCTATTTTTAAACAAAAAAGTAGAAATCATATTTTAATTGAACTAATGATAAGTCAATTCGTGATGAGCAAATAAAATATTTTCTTTCATTTCACTGTTTAATCTTTTTTTCACGCATTTTACTCGTAAATCCGAATAAAATTATAAATATTTGAAGTTGGTGAAACAACAAAAATGAAACGATGTACAGATATGAAATAACTATTTTTTCCTTCAAAACTTTATATGCTTCAGCTCGCATCCGAGTTCGAAACTAGGAGTCAAATGAGATCACACTTAGAATTTCTTGTAATTATTTTTCAAAACTTTGGTATATCAGAAAATAATAAATTTTCATTTTATCGATTTAAATTACTTTCCAATTCTCTATAATGGATTCACCTACTTTGAAAATTAATCTAATAATTAATCAAGATGAATATATGTATGTTCGTTACATTGGTCGATGGACGAATTAATCACCCAATCGAATGCGTGAATTGAAATCAATGTTGATCAAAACCAAGTTCCAATCATCAATCACTCCTCTCTCTCTCTCTCTCTTTCTCTCTCCGTGAACAAATCAATATGTTGTTTTCCCTGTGTTCCCCGTCACTATTCAAAGCATGATAAACAAATCGAAATAAAATGGCATAAATGTGTGGAGACCCCCTCAACTATAAATTTTCTGATTGAATCTTTATTATTTGTTATATATATATATATATAGAGAGAGAGAGAGAGAGAGAGAGAGAGAGAGAGAGAGAGAGAAAGAGCGTAGAGCTATATATTTTTAAAAAACCTAACTATAGTTGTAAATTTCAGCCGTTTATTTTTGCAGCCACATGATGGACGAGAAAAGACTATCGAAAAAAATATAAAAAATGATTTTCAGATTGTTTATATGGTCTAAATTATATTTAACGACACCAATCATTGTTTTGAAAGTTTCATCATTGAAAATAAATCGATAGCAACGAAATCATTTGCTACTAAAAATATTCTAGCCCTGTTCTCTCTTTCTCTCTTTCGAGATATATATGTATATATAAAGAGAGAGAGGGAGAGAGAGAGAGAGAGTGAGTCAGTTGAGCTGGAATACTATTTATAGTAAACGAACTTCATTGCCACCTATTTTGTTTTCGATAATGGAACTTTCAAAATGATGATAGGTATCGTTAAATATGATTTAGAGCATTTAAACTATCTGAAATTAAATTTTATATTTTTTGAATATTCTTTTCTTATCCATCAATTGTGGACACAAATATGAATGACTGAAAATAAATATCATTCAAAAAATAATAATAGAAGCCTTGTAATCATAATTAAGAGTGTAAATCTTATTTTAAATAGTTTAAAAAATTTCTAACCAAAATTCAATTAATTTTAAATTATTTACACTGTTAAACTAGTAAATGACTCATATCTATCATTAAAATTATAAATTTTGTAATCTTTTGATCATTAGGTTAACGATGTCGAAAGATTTAAAATTTAATTTTTAAATAATTTAAATGATCTAAATCATATTCAACGGTACCGATCGTCGATTTAGAAACTTCATCATTGAAAATAAATGGGTGGCAACGAAGCTGCTATCGATAGTATTCCAGTTCAACTATATATATATATATATATATATATATATATATATATATATATATATATATATATATATATATATATATTTCATGATTTATTTGTCATAAAATATTTGAAATTATTAAATTTGTTGAAATTATCAATCAATTTACTGAGCTTTTTAATTTATTTGGTTGAAATCACTCGATTCTAAAACAAAAATCAAAACTATTCCAAAATGGCCTATATTGGGGGGGGGGGGGGGGGGGGGGTGGGGGGTCATATATATTAAGCTCCTTTTTTATTTTTGGAAGACACAAAAATAAGGTGCTAATAAGTTTTTCAGCAACTTCACCGCACAAAAGAAGTGAACTTTAATGTAGATTTACATGTCTTTCTCATAGTGACTGTTTGATTCTACTGTTATTTTTATTTTTACTTTTGGATTTAACTGTAGTTATCTATTGATAAATATTTGATAATAACAAAAAAAAAATGTTTTGAAATTTTTATCATAGTAAAAAGTAAAAAGAGTTTGGAGGCTAAAATAGAAACTTAAATGTTGAGTTTCTAAATTTGATGCGGACAGAGTTCCTCCACAAAAATTCATATAAGATATTTTCGATGAATAATTCTTAAAATAAAAAATATTTTATCAAATTGCATAATATTTTATAACAAATCCAAATTTAATTTTAATATGAAAAACAAGTCATGATTCTTTTGCTTTAACTATAATTATTTATTGATTTAAAAAATCAGTATTTTGTCCTTTGGCGATAAGCGAAATTGAGTCAGGTTCAAAATAATGAGAAGCCGTATTAAATTGAGTTATGTTTGAAATGATGTGAGATTAGTTAAATCCAATCACAATTAAAATTCATAAATATTATATTTATATATTTTAAATAAATTAATTATATATTTTTAATCGTTCGTATTTTTTATATAATATTTTGATTCTCTCTCTTTCTATCATTTTTTTTTTTTCATTTTTTTTTTTTTTGTGTGTCAATGATAGCAATTAAAAGGCTGCAGCATGGATTAAAAGTGAAAGTAAATTACTGTTTTTTTTTTTTTTGCTCTTTCCCAACACTTTGTCCTTTTGCCTTTTTTTTTTTTTTTTTTTTCTCCTTCATTTTTCTCGTTCCTTTTCCCTGTTTAAACTTTAAACTGGCCCATGAACCTTTCATGTTACTTTTCGCCTTTTCTTTTTTTTTCATTATATAATTATTAATAGTAAAAAAATAATATTTATTTTTTATTTTTTATCTCTTCTGTACGTAGGATTTACTATTTTGTGACAGTACTAATATAAATTTAAGGACTAAGAAGTTAATAGTAAATATTATTTATTTTCTATCAGTAGAGTCTTCCCATTTTCTGTTTATTAGGTGCTTGGTATACTAAAAATGTTTGCTTTAGACTTAGTTCAGAAATTTTAATTTAATCAAATGAGAAATAAAAAATTTATTTGGAATAAATTAAACTGGAGCTCAATTATGAGCAATCCCTACACAACTGTCCTGTGTCACACATTTACTTTAATTTCCGCAACTTTAAAATAAAAATATTTAAGATGCGAATAAAGTTGTTTGAGTTGAGCCGGAATACTAACAGTAGCAAATCGGTTCAAAACCGGTTCAATTACCACCAATTTATTTTTGATGATAAATTTTTTAAATTGACGATCGGCACCGTTGAACATGAAATTAGATTTTAAATCTTTTCGACATCATTCACCTAATAACCAAAAGATTATAAAAATTATAATTTTAATGATAAATATAAATCTTTTGCTCGTTTAACAATATAAAGAGAAATAAATTAATTAAGTTTTTGTTAGAAAACTTTTTAAACTATTTAAAACAAGATCTATACTCTTGATCTTGATTATAAAACTTCTATTACCACCTTTTGAAATATATTTATTTTTAGCCGTTTATTTTTTTATCACTTGATGGACTAGAAAATAATATCGAAAATTATAAAATTTAATTTCTAAATAGTTTAAATGATTTAGATCATGTTCAACGGTGTCGATCATCGATTTGAAAGCTCCATCATCGAAAACAAATAGATGACAAACGAATCGATTTACTACTGATAGCATTCCAGCGTAACTCAAGTTGTCCATAGTAAAAATGAGATGGATAACAGATTAAAAAACCGATTCAGAATGGCGAAATAAGACTTTTCCTTAAAACAAAATGTTGTAGGTAGGTATCATCACAAAGCATTAAAGACCTGCAAAGCACCCAAATTTCTGATTGTGGAAAGGAGATTAGATAAATCCCATCTTAACATTGATTGGGAATTGGAGTCAAGCATCAGCCATGCCATTCAAATAGAGTATATCTTCTATTAAATAAGAGTACAATACAATGCTAAAATTCATTGCAATTTTACAGTTATCTAGCCTAAGAAGGAAACTAGAATGAAAAAAAAAAAAGCTACTGCAAATGCAGGTTCATTGTGTTTCTTTGTATGGTAGCTCGCAGGCGGCCAAGTGGTTCTTCGACTTCATCTGCCCAAGCATTTCAGCAACAGTTCTGCAACGGCATTGTTTCCCTGGGCGGATGACATCCCCGTACACCGCCATCTCGATTATGTCGAGCTCCTTGTCTGCAAATCAGAAATGCAGCACAGTAGATAACAAACGCGAAGAAGTGTTCTGCGAGAGTAAAAATGAATGTGTGGTGCAGCAGCAATTATGAATTCGCATAAAATATCAAAACGAATTTGGGTCAAATGGGCACATCAACTTGTTAATCGAGTAACACTTAAGATCTATTCGACTTGTTTGGAGCACTATAGCTACTATTCCCCAGATTGCTGCGCAAGGCAAAACACGAACACACCACAGACGGTTTCGAATGATAAAAGTCTCGACCTTTTGTAACGACTCAACCCACTAGCAATAATAACTAGTTGGATTCAAACCACAATCTAAAATACGTAAGCTCAATTATTATTACTAACGTGTATGATCTGATATAATCAGGATCAGGATCTCAATCTCAAGTGATACGGGACTATTGGGGTGTTACAACTTTACTCTTCCCAAATTAATGGAATTGAGGGTGCACCAGCTGTTGACATGAATTTGAACTTTGAGAGTTTTACAAAATGTCCGAAAGAACAGATTTCTTAATCTCCTGCTTTAGTTGTCCAAAGAATATTTATCAATTAGATATGTCAATCTCCTTTTTTTTGATTCTTTTTCTTATCAAACTTCTTTTAAATACTTTCTTTGAGCTAGGAATTCATCAAAAGGAAACATCAAGGAAAGGGGGAGATTCTGACCAGTGAAGTGAATATCGCAGGAGAAGCCCTTGAGCTCGGCCTCGTCCACCCATTGCTTATCCGATTTGAACCTGTTCACCCTTGTTTGCAGAATTTGGCAGTTATCTGCAGTTGATTCTCCGCCTACAAGAACAATTATCTTCGTATTTAGCTAAGGCGAAAGAATCAGAAACTAAGATTGGAATTGAAGGTTCGGAGTTTAGAGGAGGAGGGTGGTGGTGCCTTTGGAGAAGGGGACGATGTGGTCGTACTCGTAGCAGAGGCAGCCGTGGCAGTTCCAGAAGCGCTTGCAGACGACGTTGCCGGCGGCGTCCCTCCGCCAGCGCTCCGGATGCCGCCCGCCCACCACCGCCGCCTTCTGCCAGCACTTCGCCCTCGCCTTCGCGTCGAAGGACCGCGGCCGCTGCTCCCTCTCCCTCTCCTCATCCCCCCTGCGCCCATGATTATGATTATTATGATTATGATTATGATGGGAAGAAGAAGAAGACGACGACGACGAAGAGCTCATGGCGCGATGCGACGGACCCTAATAAATCTAATAAACAAACTTATATATATATATATATATATATATATGTATATGGTTTTGGATTTTATCGGCCCCGGCCGGTCCAATTGAAGCGGGCCGTGATGGATGGATGGCCCGGATTTGCTACCCGTTCAGTCGATTCTCTGTAATCTATCGTCCACCTACGGCACGCACGAATCTTAAAGCAGTGGGAACGAGTGGTGATTTTTTTATTATTATTTATTATTATTATTTTTTTTTTTTGGATCTGACGGTCGATGCGCGAAGCTATCTCAGCGCGAACACGCGTCGCAACGATAAACACCAACCCCCCACCTCTTCTTCTTCCCGAGGCCGAGCTCCGGGCTTCATCCATGGCGGGGCGAGCCCTACTCTTCTCCCCCAGCGGGATCAGCTTCTTCTGCCCCCCCTCCTCGTCCCTTCGACCCTACCCCCTCCTCGCACCCCGCTCCTCCCCCCTCCCACTCCTCCTCCTCCTCCGCCGCCGCCGCCGCCGATGCTCCTCCTCCTTCTCTGCGGCGGCGGCCCTCCCTCTCGGGGCCGATACCGAGAGGGCGAAAGAGCCCTCCAGGAGGCCTCCTTTCGTGCTCACGACGCCGCTCTACTACGTGAACGCGCCGCCCCACATGGGCAGCGCCTACACCACCATCGCCGCCGACGCCATCGCCCGGTTCCAGGTGTGCCCTAGTTTACCCAACACGGTTCTTTTCCTCCATTGGAGATGTGGATGGTGTGTTTAGGAAGTTTTAAGTGTGGATATGGAGCTCTATCATGGTCAATTTTTAGCTGCTGCCTCAGTCTCTGGGTTTTGATGTCAACTGTTATCAAATCCCTAATGCCCCTTGATTTGAGAGTGTAGGCTCATTAATTGCGCATTCATCTTCTAATTTTGTATAAAAAGACACCATTTTGTGCGCTTGTATTTTGTGATCTTATTCACTGATGCTCTAATTCCCTAGAATGATATGTGGATAGTGTTTTTAAGCAGTTTAAATATGGATAAGAAGCCCTATCACGGTCATTGTTTTAGTTGCTGCCTCAATCTTTGGGTTTTGATGTCTTCTGTTGCCAAATCCCTAATGCCCCCTTAATTGGAGAGTTTAGGCTCCTTAATTGTGCATTAATTTTATAATTTGATGTAAAAAGACACCATTGCTTTTCTACTTTGTGATCTCATTCATTGACGCTCTAATTGGGTAGAATTGGGTCTTAGCTCGTCAATGCTATCTAAAGTTTTAATCTCTTTTTAGTATGTTGTTTTCAGGAATCCAATAAAACTGATTATTAAAATACTTACTAATATAATGCATATATATTTTCCTAGGACTTCAAAAATTATCTTAATGGTGCTAATCTGGCAACAGAGGCTTCTAGGGAAGAAGGTTATATTCATCACAGGAACAGATGAGCATGGGGAGAAAATTGCTGCCGCAGCAAAAGCTAGTGGCAATAGCCCGAGCGAGCACTGCGACACCATTTCACATGCTTACCGTTTGCTCTGGGCAGATGTATGTGCCCGTCCATTTTGGTTTTTGATTTTCTCTATAAAACTATTCTTTTTCAAGTTGTTTAGGTTATAGGTTGAACTGAAAAAATTCCTGTGTAACTTGATTATTCATTTTGTTTGTTACTTTGCAGCTCGATATAAAATATGATAAATTTATCCGGACTACCAGTTCAGGGCATGAAGCTGTCGTGAAGGAGTTCTACTCTAGAGTACTAAACAATGGCGACATATATAGGGCTGACTATGAGGGGCTCTACTGCATAAACTGTGAGGAGTACAAGGTAAATTTACATATCATTTGTTTGGAGATACAGCTGTTTGCAGGAGGTGATTGTGAAAATAATAGATTGGTTCAAATCAGATATTTTATGAATTGAGCTACAAGTGCTTTTGTGTGTTGCTGCTTCAAGCACCTAGTTTGTTAAAAAAATCTAGTTTGCTAAAAAAAGAGTGCTACCAGAAATATTGCAGAGATGTGCTTCCCAGTCAAACTTACAGTGTGCATGAATGTTGCTTTTTTCCATGAGCTTGTGTGCTTAAATTTTGCTTCTAATTACCTTTTCTGGTGATAATGTGTAGGATGAGAAAGAATTGCTTGAGAATAAATGTTGCCCTATGCACCTAAAGCCTTGTGTACTTCGGAAGGAGGATAACTACTTTTTTGCCTTATCAAAGTATCAGAAAAAATTGGAAGATTTATTGCTGAGCAATCCGGATTTTGTGAACCCTTCATTTCGCTTAAATGAGGTGAATAATTCCACATCTTTCCTATTGCCGTGATTTCCTATGTTTGTAGTTTCAACTGCCAATGCTTCTTTCCCCCAAGTTTAAGCTTGAAGAACAGTAAGTGCGTCCGCCATTTTTGTAGTTAAATGTTGATCTACTATTTTTGTTACTAGAATTTAAAAGAGTTAAAGTTTTTCCTTTTCCATCATTCCAATTTGATATTTATTATGTTTTTGCTTTGTTTTTGTTTACGTTGTGCATTTTTATCATTCTACTATTGTCAGAAATGCAATATAGTATGACGCATTATAGTTCGTTAGTTCATGTTCGCATGAAATTGTGTATGTTTAGACTTCAAATCGCACTTTTTAATTGAAATGCAATTTTAGGTGCAAGGCTGGATTAACAGTGGATTAAGAGACTTCTCTATATCCCGTTCTTCTGTGGACTGGGGCATACCAGTGCCAAATGACAAGAAGCAAACTATTTATGTATGGTTTGATGCTTTGTTGGGGTAAGATTGTCAACTTGCGTCTTTGGCTTTCATTGCAGTTTGCACATTATTTGCATTATTTTGTAAGACCTAAAAGGTTGACAGTACTTCGCTATACCTTGGATCTCTTGCATCAATAAATGGTGATATAAATCTTTATTTTAGACACTTTTGCTGCTTTACAATCCTTTTCTTGCCACTTAGTTCCATACAATTACTGTTTACACCCCATTCACATTAAATACAAAATTAGTACCCTCGCCTGCTAGAGTTATTTTTTTTTTTTTTTTGGGTTTGTCAAGAACTACGTGATTTTGTTAATTTATTTGCAATACTAACTCTGCTCCAGTGATATAATTCGCGAGTACTTAGTCTCTATGCAGTGACACGATTTCCTTTCTTTCCCTGCAGTTATATTTCTGCGTTGTTAGAGAATGAGGACAGCCCAAGTTTACAACAAGCTGTTAGTTCTGGCTGGCCTGCCTCATTGCACTTAATAGGCAAGGTAGCTTTTTAAGTTTTTGTATATTTTTAGGAAAGTTTTTCTTGTTTACTGATACTGAAGGTTGCTAATTTTTGTCATATTAGGAATACTGTATTAGTGAATTTTATCATACAATATGTTTGATCTCATACTAGAAGGTATATCAATGATTTACTTTGTGGCATGCTGTATATTTCCATGCGATTCCCAGTACATGATATGCTGGTAGCTCTGGATCTCTCTTATACCTTTTTTTCATTATTATTGGTCATTCCTGATGTTTGCACGATGCAGGATATCTTGCGGTTTCACGCAGTTTATTGGCCAGCGATGTTAATGTCTGCTGGAATAACTCTTCCAAAAATGGTATTTGGCCATGGTTTTTTGACAAAGGTACTTTATGCTCTATCAATTTTGTCTTGTTGCAATCTTTGGATTCAAAAATGATTAATAAAGCAGTAAAATGATAATATCAATCCTTTTTTCGTATTTTGACTGAAAGTTTTCTATGCATGCATGCTTTTTATTATGGTTAAGATTCTTTGTTCTAAAATTGCTTATAGGTGGAATTCTTGGATTACATATTAGCTCATTTTCTAAACTGAAATGGCTTCACTGTGGGAGCGTACTTTCCGGGGTTCCTTAAAAGAGAATTACTTTCTACTTTTTGCAGTGTTATTTGTCAAAATCATTTTATTCTAATAAGGCTACAATTTTGATTAACTTGTATGGTTTTTCTTAATGATATCATGATAAATATCAAGAATCTTTTCTTTAAACCTTCTTCTCATTTTTTTTTGTCATGTACATTTCATTTTATTTAGAAGTTTCATGATTTCTATCTCATACATTCATTTTCATTTCATGCAGCACTGCTTTTTATTTTGAAAATTTTAGGATGGTATGAAGATGGGGAAATCCTTGGGAAACACACTTGAACCAAAGGATCTGGTGCACAGATTTGGAGCTGATGCTGTTAGGTATTTCTTCTTGAGGGAAGTGGAGTTCGGGAATGATGGGGACTACTCAGAGGATCGCTTCATCAAAATAGTTAACGCAAACCTTGCAAATACAATTGGTATATTTGTTTGAGTTCCTCATTGGCCTGTTGTACTAGTTGGAAGGTTTTCAAGACATTCAAATATCAGTATAGAAATATTTACTGACATTAAGGGTATTTGTGTTAAAGCCTGTTGCTTGCAATAGTAATTTTTCTCTTTTTTGGGCTGACAAACCAGTGAAGGTGGGAAGGCATGTGACACACCTAGGATTTGAAATAGTCCTACATATAAGATATAATAGGGCTAAACCTCTTAACCCGCCTATAGCATTTTAGGTGGTGGCTAGACCCAAGAGGTTAAGAAGCTTAAGCGTCCTAGAACTAGAGTAGTTCTAGAGTAGGTGGCCTCCTGGGAAGTGGGGCGTCACAGTTATTATCAGAGCCAATCACCAGCCGGAAGTGTGAGATGAGTCTCGACTGTGCTAGGGTGATATAGCAGGTAGAGCGTGGCTCCCTATAAGATTGGCTAAGGCTAGCGAGACGCGACTCACATTACCTAATCTGGTTTAGCCCTATTATATTTTATATATAGGACTAAACACTCCTAGGATTTGAAATAGTCCTATATATAAAATATAATAGAGCTAAACCTCTTAACCCGGCTATAGCAATTTATATGGTGGCTACAAGAGGTTAAGAGGGTTAAGCGTGTTAGAACCAGAGTAGTTCTAGGATGGGTGACCCTCTGGGAAGCGGGGCGTATCAAGGTGGCTAAGAAGGATTTTTTAAAGAGTATCCGAGAAATCTGTATATTCACTTCAAAATGTTGATTTCTTATATATACACCTCAAACTCAGAAAAATGCTCCTCTAGAAGAAATATTTTCCAATAGAAAACCAACTTCCCCCCATGAATTTGCCTGACCCTAACATAATGTACCGGTATGTGTGTTACTACTACAGTTTCAAGGCGCTTATATTAAAATTCATGTTTTACAAAGATATATGTAGAGATAGATGATTTTGCAGGGATGTACCCCTTATCCTTCATCTGAGTTTGTGAATTGTTATTGTCTTCTAACTTAATTGTTATTTTATATGAGCAGGAAACCTTCTCAACCGTACCCTTGGACTTCTAAGGAAGAATTGCCAATCCACATTGCCTTTTGATTCCACGGCAGCAGCGGAAGGAAATCCGTTCAAAGATACTGTGGAGAAATTGGTATGGTATAGTAATACATAATTGATCATTTCATTTACAACAAAATCTGCTAACATGGTGTTTGACGACTACTACAATCGTTTTGAAAGGTTGTCTGTTGTCGACAGCGGTTTTAGCATGTAAAACTTAATTTCCTTCTCAAGCAGTTCTGAGATTACTTTTGTATGACAAACTATTAGTTGATCTTGAAATTTGAGGTCATACAAGAACAATACTTAGTTTTGGAAGTCAGAAAATTATATTTGGGTTTTTAAAGCTGGAAGAACATATACGGGAGTTGTTGAGTAAAAAATCACTTTTGCTGTTGCCACTGGAATAGAAATTTTTTACATAGCAATCTCTGATATGTGAGATCTGAATTAGTCAAGCTACATCATTTTGACAACTGGAGATTCTCTTAAACCCTCCTGACATATCACCTGCAACATTCTGAGAGCTGGAGATCCTCTTAAAATATCCCCTAAGATATACTTCGAACCTTTTTTTTTTTTTTTTTTCAGATACTGCCATTTTTTTAGTGTTGTTAGTGTTCTTTCATCATTAATCATTAATTAAGTTAAACCTATATTGATAGCTATTTTTTTTACATATATAATGTACTAATTTTATTATAACCATCTTGTGTAGGCGGAAAAAGCGAGGTGCCATTATGAAAATCTTTCACTCTCAGCAGCTTGTGAATCTGTGCTTGAAATCGGCAATGCTGGTAACTTGTACATCAATGAGCGTGCACCATGGTCTGGATTCAAGCAAGGGGTTACGAGTTCTGAAATGGCCGCGAAGGTAACTGTCGTCATTCACTTAGACTAACTGCCTCTTTATGTAATTTTTGGTGAGCCCTATTTTTGTTGCCATCATGGTGTGTTTTTCGCTGGGTGTTTTCTCATACTTGAGAAAACTTGGTTTGATTGATTGATTAGGTACTAGACCTCCGTATCATCTTCTAGTATTCCATGCAAGTATCTGATACACTTAATCAAGAAGCAATTGTTTGGCAATGAATTGCTCACTCTTGCATTTGTGAGCAGGACCTTGTAATTATACTGGAGGCAATAAGGATTATTGCAATAGCATTATCTCCAATTACTCCAAGTCTATGTTGGCGAATCTTTTCGCAGCTCGGGTTCTCAAAGGATCAATTCGGAGCACTAACTTGGGTAAGTTATCTCTACTTCTGATGCTTGCTCTTCGGTGGCTATGTAACAAACTCTATGTTAAAAGAATATAAAGCAATAAAAGAGTTAAAACCAGTGGAATGTTATCCTACAGAGTATATATATTTGGCTAAAATTGGCCCAATTTTTGCTTCAAATTTGTTACTTCGATATCATCTCGTTTGTTTATTTACATTTTAATTTTTTCTAGAGTGACACGGATTGGGGGAGGCTGAGAGCTGGCCACATAATGCCAGACCCAAAACCGGTCTTTACAAGGATTGAAACGGAAAAGGAAGACGAAATGATTCAAATCTCAAGGTCGTGAAGAACAAGAAAAAGGTTTCTCGGAGTGAGGGTCTCGTAGAGGCATAATTACGAAGTTCAACATTTTCGTAATTAGTTGCCCTGCAATCAGCTGGAGGATCCCAGACCGAGCCGTAAGCTGTTCATAGATACTGCTTTTTGTCTCAGAGATTGCTGATGCTGAGTCCACTAATCTACGATTATTTCCACATCTTTGTTGCATGTTGGAGTAGAATTTAGATTTGTATTCAAAGAATGATGTTGACGTCAACAAATGAAAGTTGTAGATGTTTCCATTAATCTAATAAAGTGGTCATATTCGAAATACCGGTTCGCTTTTTTGTGGCTGTGTTGCTTACTCGTTTAATAGTAAATAAACAACATCTCCATACACACACTGGACTTTTTGTTGAAATTCTTACACATAAAAACACCCCTTTTTGCCGCGTAAGGTTACACCTATTATATTGCTACAATCAATGCCTGCAAACAAGCTAGCTCCTCTCATAGCTCTTTAGATTCTATTGAAAATAAAGGATCAGAATATCTACCAACTAAAAGGAAATATAGGTCATTTTAAATCCTTTCTTTTCAACCATTCTTGTAGATCAGTAGACCCACAAACAACCCCGGAGTATAAACACCACCTTTGGCAATTCACCTCTCTGGGACAACACAATAAGAGCACACTGAACCAATATAATTGATGGAGATAAAGTACCCCATATCAGATCCTAATACTGTTGTAACTATCTCTGTATCTGATTCACCTTAACATTCTGATGCAAGGCTCTTATCAATGTATCCACTTTCAACAAAAAATTTTAAAAGAATCGCTTTCAACATCATCTTCCGTTTGGCCCCGTCGTTCTAAACCAACCGAGAGAAGATCTCCATGAATTTTAGGAGCAGTGACTCTGAGATCAAACTTCACGAAAATTGCTTTGAAATATCGGGTTGGAATGATGCATTTTATGGTCGACCAGATTCTCTTTCTCTTGTCGGTGAAGTCATTGGTTTCTACGATACCCAGAAGTCAGTAGGGGAATTGCAGACATGTAGAGAAAGTTCTGCAATCGACCAAAGTCTCGGCGGAAGGGAGTGCTACTGCAGATATGAAGGTCCCTAGCCAATAAGCCAGGGCTCATTGTTGCAATCAAACTTCTAACCCATAACCCTTATTATTTGTCTCAATTGAGTGTTCGACTTCAAAAACAACCATTAAATCAAACTAAAAATTGCCACATAGCAAGATTTGATTCTGACACGGTAAATATCGTTAGTTGTTGACGATGCAGGTTTTGATTAAGTCAAAGTTAACCGACTTGATTATACTCATACATTATATCAAATCAGCATAGATCCGCAAGTCATCAAAAAGAATGACATAGTAGTATAGTAGCCTTTTCACCGGCATGTTGTAATTTTCTCTGCTGATGGATTAAACTACTATATGTTTTCCTAGCAGTAACTTCTTAGTGCATATTTGTTTAGAAGCAAGCTATTGCTTCCTTCTCTTTATATATAGGGATAATAAGTGGTGCGGTTGGATCAAACAATGCACATTGTCTTTTGTTCGGACACGTCAGACATAGTGGATTATCTATTCTCAAGACAAGATGCCTAAGCATCAAAGCCTTGTTGGAGGGACTTCAACTTAACAAACTGTCAGTGCTGTATTGAAAGTCTGCCTGACGGATTTGGAAAGAGAGCGGACTTAAAGACGAAACTATAGGGAGTCGGGAATTAGCGACGATCGCCACCACATGGTGGGTTATCTTGTTAGAGTGGAGTAGACGAATCTTTGACAAAAGTAAACAATCGCTGGGTTACCCAGCGGCTGAGATATGCTCACTCAAGAAAATCTGGAAGCATTATTGTTGTAACTAGGCTTGTTTTTTTTCCTCCGAGGCCCGACTGTCTCAATTTGTAGCCCAGTTCACCTCCTAAACGAATGAAGCGGTGGCATACTAACTTGATCTCAAAAAAGATATAAGGATAATAATCTCTTCTACTTTCTTTGTTGTAACCTCATCAAACCAAAGTAACTCAATTTGAGAACCACGTGTAAATGTAAATGGAACATGGGCAACTCTCCTTGGCCAAAAAATACTGGTAAAAATTTCTTGTACATATAAGACTCCTACCTGAGTTATATGGCAAGTTTAATCTCCATTGATTCTCTTCTTTAGCATTCCAACAAATGCATCTCTTTCTTCTTGTGTCATCCCTTGAGTGGAGCAATCACCCACACCCCATTCCGCGCCGCGCAAGCAATACTTATCTTGGAGTTCTTTCTGATTCCTGTAAAATGATCCATACAATTAATTCGTAATCTTGGAGCGGTGGAAGTTTTTATGTCACTAATGTGTACGACCCTCCAACTTGGGAGGGTAACGATGATTTCTGTTCGGAACTTTTGCTCCTGAGGGATTCTTGTTAGGGTAGTTGGGTGGTCTGCGGTGATTTTAATTTTACCAGAAGTCAAGATGAACGTAAAGGTAGAAGGTGGAGCAATAGGGCGACAAGTATGTTCAACGACCTTATCCACGAACTTGCGCTTATGGATGTGCCTATGGTGAATCAATCATACACTTGGTCCAACATGCAACTGAATCCGACTCTTGCGAATCTAGATCGTTTCCTTATTTCGACTTAGTGGGACGCAAAATTTCCACTTTCGAAAGTAGAGGTGGCTCTCTAGAATACCTTTGGATCATTGCCTATGTATCACGGACACTTCTATAAACCTTATGTGTCCGTATTGGACTCGTGTCCGATGTAGACACTTCTTGGACGCGCGTTCAATACGCATACAAGTAAAAAAGTATATATATTTTATTATTTTAGTTTTCTTATGCATATATAATGTAAGATGATAAATATTTTAGCTTTTTGATAAGTATATACAAATATTTTTTGAACAATATAAATAAATTATGTATGGTAGAGTTTTTTTTTTCTTAAAATACATGAACTACTAGTGAAAAATTTTATAAACTTTCATTCGTATAAGAAATATAATAATATTTTACCAAAATTTATAGTTTATATATAATAAATATATATTATTAAATTAATAATATTATAATTTGTTATCTGTGTTCATGCCGTGTCCGTGTCCTAATTTTTTGAAAATTGCCGAGTCATCGTGTTCGAGTCGTGTCGTGTCCGAGTCGTGTCGTGTCCCGTACCCCGTGTCAGTGTCCATGACGCTTAGATCATTGCTTAGATCATTGCCCAATTCTATTCTTCTTTGGTGGTAAGATGGCAAGTAGGTTTTTTAGACTTGAAGATGTGTGGTTAAAAAATGAAGAGTTTTTGTCAAGCCTCCCCGCTTGGTGGAAGGAAATTGAGTCTCGCAGATCTGTAGTGTTATCCTTTGTAGCCAAACTAAGACATTGTCGTAAACGTATACGAGCTTGGTGTGCGAACAACTTTTATAATATCTTGCAAGCGAAGTCAAAAATAATGCAAGAGATCCAGTGCATCGACAGGTTGGAGGAGTAACAGGGCCTGACAAAGGAGTTTGTGGAAAAAAGAAAGAACCTCCAAGGTAGGCTCTCACGTGTACTTGAGAACGAAGATATTCTTTGGAAAACCCAAGCAAAACAACAATGGCTTCGAGAAGGGGATGGAAACACAAAGTTCTTTCAGACAATAGCCAATTGTAGAAGGCGCTCTAATGCGATAGGAGTGGTCGAGGATAATAGGAGAAAAATTCACAACGAAGAGTAGAAGAAACAGTATTTCTAGAAATATTTTAAGAAGCTTTTTGCACCCGAGGACTACGATTCAACTGTGAATGGAGATTGGAGTGAACTTTTCCAAACTAGACGAGTGTCAAATCCAGAATAGTTGACTACTCCCTTTACCTTGGAAGAAATTAAGAAGACTGTTTTCGAACTAGAAGGGGACAAGGCGCCAGGTCTAGACGGTTTCCCTTTAAGCTTCTGTCAGATTTTTTTGGGATGTGATCAAAGATGGCATATTCAATATTTTTCTTGAGCTGTATGAAAATCAGATCTGTACTCGGCTACTCGCCCTATTGACTTCTCATAACTCTGTTTGATTTCTAAAAAGGAAGGTGCGGTTCGTGCCAATGACTTTCGACCGATTAGCCTGTTGAATGGGATACAAAAAATAATAGCTTAGGTAGTAGGGAACAGACTGGAATGAGTTATACAAGATCTTATCTCCTCTTCCCAATCAGCATTTCTCAAAGGCAGACTACTTTCGAATACCGTTGTCATGGCGAGTGAATTAATAGCGTGGGGATGTAAAGAGCATATTGAGGGTGTTGGGGTGAAGGTGGATTTTGAGAAGGCTTATGATAAGGTTAACTGGCCATTCCTATTTAAGATCATGGAATGGTTGGGCTTTAACGCTAAATGGTGCCGATGGGTGGAAGAATGTATTTGTAATGCTAAGGTAGCTATGATGGTTAATGGCGAGAGTTCCAATTGGATCAAAACAAAAAGGAGAGTAAGGCAGGGCGATCCATTTTCGCCATATCTTTTTCTTCTGGTTGCTGACTGCTTAGCTCAGATGACGGAATCGGCCAACTTGCACGATCTGATCAAGAGGATTGAACTATCTGAGGATTGTGTGGTGACACTTATCCAATATGCGGATGACACTTTTTTTTTATGAGGCGAAGAAGTATTTGAAGAACATACGTTTCATGTGGAGCCTATTTTAGTGGGCATCAGGGATGAAAGTTAATAAAGAGAAAACCGAACTGTTCTATATGGGAAGAAGACATGGGAAGGATACTAGCCTTGCCAACTATCTGGAGTGTAGGATAGGGTGTTTTCCAACTAAATATCTTGGATTACCACTATCTAACAAAGCCCTACGCAGAGAGGACTGGGTAGGGATCATTGATAAGATCCAAAGAAGGATAGATGGATGGCAAGCAAAATTATTGTCTAAAGGAGGTAGACTAACGTTAGTGAATTCAATACTAACTAACTTGCCACTCCATTTTTTCTCCGTCTTTAAGGCACCGAAATGGGTTATCAAACGGATTGAGACACTGCGGAGAGATTTTTTCTGAAAATATGGAGTAGATGTTAAGGCCGGAGCGCGCATGGTAGCGTGGTAAGCTGTGTGTAGAGGTAAGAAAGAAGGTGGACTGAGAGCGAAAGATCTATCTACAATGAATGATGCTTTACTTTCTAAATGGTGGTGGCGTTTTTTCACTGAACAAGATTTAAGATGGAATAATCTAATTAGAACGTTATATTACAAAAGGAGAAAACCTTTAAGTGAAGGAAGGTGGTTTCGACCTGCCTCTCAATGGTGGAAAAGTGTGTTATCTACTAGGAAAATCTTCAAAAGTGGTACGTGCTTTTCTCTGGGGAACGGGCAATCAATTGATTTTTGGTCGGATAGATGGTGTGGTGATGCATCGTTGAATACGCTCTTTCCAAATATCATTGATAAAGTGGTATTGAATGAAATTTCAATGAGAGGGGTTAGTGCCGGGACATTGAGGGGTGATCACACAATCAGAGATCTTAAGGAGATGCTCACAAATATCCAAGTAGCAAATAGACCAGACGAACTCCGATGGAGATAGAATGCAAGGTTTAGTTTCAACGTTAAATCAATGTATACACTTATCAGACATGGGCGGTACGGGATGTCTCCCTACTGAAGGTTTGGAAACTGAGAACCACAATGCGTGTTGTGCGGCAACAATGTCGAAACTGGTGATCACCTACTTGTGAGATGTGTTTTTAGCATATTTTTAATGCTCAATACGCTGAATAAAGGACACACCGAAGGGTCTGTGGTAGAGATTAAGGGAGTTTGGGAGCACTTGATGGAAAACAATAATCAAGAGGCTGCAATGAAGAACCTCGCTAGGGTTACAGCATGTTAGTGAATAATATGGCGGAAAAGAAATAATGTCATCTTTCGGAACCAATCATCAGATCCATTATTGGCCGTTAAACAAATAAGGGAGTAATGAAGAGAATGGGATGAATTATGCGTTCCTAGGTGAGTTGGGCCAATGACAGGTCTTTTTATGGGTGTGTGATCTTTTTATTGTATTTTGTTTTTCCGAGGCCCTGTTGCCTCAACTCTTGTAGCTAAATTCATTTACTGAATGAATGAAGCGGGTAGCGAGTTTTCTCTCTCTCTCTCAAAAAAAAAAAAAAAAAAACACGACTACGAAGCATCTAAATAGAGGATTACTGCTTTATACTCTGATGTAAAGCACTTAATCCATCTATAAAAGAAAATTTATTTAATCTTAACATTCAAATGAAAGCACAAAACTCGCTTATACTGGTGAAGATCAAACTGGTGAACAGTAACAATTTATATTCAGATATTTGTCAAGAAAGAAACCATTCATACCTCTCCTTATTCAATCTAGACTTCTCCAACAGCTCCTTAAGCACAGTAGAAGATTTGAATCGCGAGTCAAACTCAGAATACTTCTTTTGATTCTCCGCTTTAAAAGGCGAAAAACAATATTTGATGATGAAATTAAAGAAGAACATATTCGAACATGACAAAAAGATAGTAAGTGGGGGCGCGAACCGTTCCATTTGTTGAGGAAATCAAACTGAGGGAGCTGAGGTCCGGGAACTGACTCCAACCCTGAGAAACCCGAGAGAATACCGGCATTCACTGCAAATCAAATGCCCGAAAACAGCATTATCCATCAATCATTTTCTCGCTTATAAGAGAAGTGAAACTGAATTATGCTTAAGAATTTCTATAGGTGACAACAAACTGAAATTACGAGGATGTAAGATGATACCACATGCATGGTTATTGAGGGAATCAGTAAAAGTAAAACTTAAAAAATGCCCCAGTATGGTTCATGTGAGTTGTAGTTTGCTATCTTATTATAGGGTTAATTTCATTCAGTTTTTTATAAATATATCGAATAATAGATATTTTCTAACAAAATTCAAATTTTTATATTTATTTCTTCAAAAACCCTAAGTTGTTCATATATATTCCTATCGTCAATATCCGTTAAAAAATATAGTTAACCATATGTTAAATACTTAACTTTGGTTAGTGAGTAAAATAAATTTATCTTTTTACCCTTTCGGATATTATATTTAACCATATGTATATTTTTTAATAATGAAAATTTTTTGAAAGGCATATTTGCAAGAACAAAATTGATATTTCACTTATATTATGTTAAAAAAATAAAATATGAAAAAATAAACTTTGTAGGAATATATCTGCTATTCGATATGTTTACGGAGAGCTGCATAAAATTAACCTCTTATAATAAATTGCAAATCAAGGAAGCATAAAGTATTTATATTTTATTATTCTGTGGTTTATACCGTAGAATATTCCGTTGCTTTTTCTACGAAATTTATTTTTGATAGAGAGAAAGACAATATGTTATCTATTTTGTTCATTTTTCAAACATAAATTCAGTTAACAATGTAAAGCAACTAGATTTTGATTTTAAATTTTTTTTTTCCTTTGAAATATTACTTTTATTGAATTGTTGATGTGCTTGCAAATTTAACTAGGTACTGAGTACACGATCGAATCAAAATTATTATAATAATTATGAATGTCAACACATTAATAATATACCAACACAATATTACCGGAACCATAGTAATATTCTTTTCTAATAATTTATTAATTAATAATTTATTAAAGTATAAAATTATAAAACTAATTTTATTATTAATAGCGCAGATGCATTAAAAATATTAATTTTGATATTTTGAACCTGTAAAAAGAATTAAAGTAATTGAAAAAAAAAAAAAAAAAAAGGAGTGCACCTGGAGTGGACCAAAGAAGGAAGGAAATGGAGGCAGCGGCGGGGAGGGACCAATGGAGAGCTCGAGAGGGAGAGGGGTTGGATCGATGACGTGGCGGAGTTAGGAGCGCGGAGTCGACGGTGGTGATCTTCCCGGTGGCGGCGATGGACGGAGGAGGAGTGCGAGTGGGCGCGAGGAACGAAGAAGAGGAGAAGAGCATCGTGATGTGTTCCCCTTCGACGACGACGACGATGATGATTATGATGATGAAGATGAGGCCCCTAAAAATATCCTCAAAATTAAATGCCCGGGATAATAATATCCCAGTAGTTCTTCGGACTCGGATCCAGTTGTTCGGTCCGACGTCTAATATCCGACCCGCTTTGTACCAAAAAGTAAAAATAAAAAATATTTGGAGACTCCCTATTAGCCCATTTTTACAATGGGTATAAATTTTATATTTTAGATATTGATAGATTATATTTACTCACTTATATTATTATTTATTTAATATAAAAAAATTTAAAATATTATATTTTTGAATGATAGTGTGCAATATATATATATATATATATATATATATATATATATATATATATATATATATATATATATATATATATATATATATATATATATATATATAATAGAGCATACAAATAATATTTTTCTTCAAGTTATATTTTTTGACTGAGAGTTTTTAATTTGTTAATAAATTTAAGTACAATAAAATTTAAATTTAATTATATTTGAATTTTATCAAGTATTTAATTTGTTTTTTAAAAAACTTAATTATTAAAATTTAAAAAATATATAAAATAATTTGATTTGATTTGATTTTTTTTTTATATATTTTGAAGATCTCTTTGTTATTAAAAAGAAATTTCTATGTTTATCTCAATTTTTTTTAAAAAATTTCTGATCATCAAGTTTCCACCCAAATTGAGTGTAAAAGAAGCCTCCGAACTTTTACCCGATCCATTTACGTTGGCTGACGAACGCTCCACAACTTAACCCGACCCGACCCAATCAAAATATCAACCGTTCGCCGTTAACGGTCGAACCGTATCCATGCCCTTTCCACCTTCCGCCTTTCCCTCTTCTCCCTCGTCTTCCTCCCTTTCAAATGATCGCCTCTAAAACCCTAACCCTCCCCTCCCTCACCCTCGCGATCCATAGAACCCGGAACCAATCCCCCTCTCTCCTCCTCCACCCTCTCCCCTCCTCTCCCCTTCGATTCCTTGGGCTAGGGTTTCATGGATCCAACAAGCCCTTATCCGCGCGCTACGCCTCCGTCCCCGCCATGGATCCTCCCTCCGACGACACCGTCGAGGAGCTCCTCACCAAAGGGGACCGCATTGAGCGGCTGATGAAGATGGAGCGCCGCGCCGAGTTGCCGCCATTGGCGGATGAAGTGCGGGGGCAGCGGCGGCAGTGGTTTCCGTATATTGATGTTTTCAGGTCGGGGACGGTGGAGGTTTCGAGCAGGGAGGTGGTCGACGCGCTGGATCCGTACATCATGGATTCGAGGAAGGAGAGGATTCGGAGGGCGGTGGCGAACCGGAGCTACTCGGTGTGCTTGGTGGTCGAGGGCTTGACGGATTTCGGAAACGTGTCGGCGGCGTTCAGGTCGGCGGATGCGCTCGGGGTGCAGTCGGTGCACGTGATCTCCTGCGACAGCAGTAAAAGGTGCAGCTACACCTGAGGTGAAACGGCACGCCCTTTTTGACTCCTTTGATCTTTGAAGCAGTGTGGCATCGGGTTTCTCGTATCAATGTAACAAATTTGGATGATCTGGTTTGTTAGTACTTAGTCTGAAGATTGTGAGAGAAGCTTGGGTTTGAGTAAAATGTGCTTACTAGTGCCTATTTGGCCCAGCTTCTACTTCTTCTTCCAGCTACAACCTACAAAGTAATTGGTAAACAGGGAATCCTGCAGCTTCTACTGCAGCAGGAAACTGAAATGAGATTCGGGGTCCCAAAAGCAGAAGTTCCTAATTGGAGCTTTTACTTTTGCTGTAGAAAGAAGCTCGTCAGGGACCTTAGCATAGTGCTTCTCTTATTAATAGCATTATTCAAATAACATTCATCGAAATGCACTACACTCTACACAGCAGGAACAAACAGGAGCAACTATCCTGCGAACCAGGTTGGGAAGCTCTGACGGGTCTAAAAGGCATTTGGTTGTTTCTGTTCCATGGGCGGAAAGGGATTGTCTACCAGTTTGTTAATCACTTATTGTTAGATATTTGTGGTTTGTAACAGGTATCGGGACAATCGGCATGTTAGCATGGGTGCTGAGAAATGGTTGGACATTGAGCTGTGGAATTCGCCGTCTGAGTGCTTTAGGGCGTTGAAAAAGCGGGGTTATCGCATTGCAACAGCTCGCTTGGGAACTGATTCGGTATGAATTAATGTTCCATGCCTGTCTGATCACCTTTTTTGTCTCTCAATTCTGCAATGAACTTCTATGTTTCCCATATGTGGCTGTTAATGTGGCATGTTTAATAGCTCATTTGCAACGCCTTTAGTAGCTTTTTATTCTTCAATGAGTTTGGTTTTTCATGTTTAGCACTCTATTCTTCAATCAAGATCAATTTAGAAGTTATCAAGATGGTTTACTTCTTCTTTTTTTGAGAGAGAGAAAAGATGGTTTAGTTTCTTTGAATCAATAACTTCTTGATTCTTTCCCAGGCTTCTGTATATGACTTAGATTGGTCGCAACCAACTGCTATTGTTGTGGGAAATGAAAATATGTAAGTATCTTTTGTTTGTGCATATGTATTTGTCTTTCTGTGATTTGAAAATTCATTGCATTTGCGTTTGGTACAGTGAGATTCCTTGTTAAATGATTCCACACAAATCACATGCTTTGCATGTTGATTCTCTTTGTTCTTTCTCACTAGAGCACCAGAATAACTCTTTCTTTGTTATTAGTATTCATAATCAAGATCTGTGATAATTTTATGCTCTAAAATGAAGATCTATGAACTGCATTTTACACTATAGTTCGTCGCAGTTACACTATAGTTCGTCACATTAATAGTTATTTTTCTGGATGTCATTATGCCTTCGATCAAATATTTCTTTGATGGATCCTATGATAAATTTTATTGGAGTGCTCAATTTAGGTCGTTTCATCATTAAGATATTGCTTTGTGCGACATTTGTAGTGCTTTAATATATTACTGGTTTGGGTCGTTTTGTATTTATTGATAATTCATTTCTTTTGAAAATTAAAAAGAGATAGAGATTTATTTTCAGCTTATTAGATCCCAATTTTTGCTGCATGGCAGGGGTATAAGCGAAGAGGCTTTGTCCCTTTCAGACTTGCATTGTATGCTTCCGATGAAAGGCATGGTGGATTCTTTCAATGTTTCTGTTGCAGCTGGCATTCTCATGCACCATGCTGTGTGTGATAGAGTTTCTCGCCTTGTAAGAACAGGAACTTTCTCAGTTTATTTCATATATCTTTCCTTGTCTCGAGAGTAATGATTACCTTTAAGATCATAAGAACTGCCCTTCCAGGGTTTATGAATTTTGACGGTTTATTTTAAGTGATACCATGCTATTTCTGAGATCAGTTATCTTTCCCTGTTTGTTTCGAACAGATTCATATATTTTGGCATTATATTCATCTCTCTTTTATGTTAAGATAGTATTAAATCTGATAGACGATCATGTTTCCTATGTACTCTCTTTTTTTTAAAAAAAAAAATCTTGTGAGTTATGAATTGAATTATCGTCTTCAAAATACTAAGGGAACTATTATGAAATTGTAAGATAATTTGCAGGGTCTTCATGGTGATCTGATGCCTGAAGAAAGTGAGATCTTGCTTGCGGAGTTTTATTTGCGCCATAGGGAGAGCACAATCAGTATTGTTCACGAGTATGCTAGAAGGAAAGCGGAGAAGCTTATTGCCAAACTATAGGATAAAATTACTTAATGCTGCTGCTTAATGTCTCAGGTCATCATCGGACTTTTTTCAGGTACCCAAGCATTAGATTCATTGTATTCATATAGTAACTTTGCTGCTTTATTTCCACATTCTACTTGAAACATCTAACTGTTTAGCCATCTTCATAGGAAATCATTACAGTTTTACTAAAATTATTTCCATGTGCTGTGCATGCTAAATGAAATAATGTTTATCTTTAACAACTGCAGTTCAAAATGTACTTCGAAGTTGAGAAAAACATCTTCCTCCCAGGTTCTTATAACTTTCCAATGAAAGAAGCAGTTCATGTATGTTGGCTTCACTTTATTCATGGAGAAGCGGAAGCAATTTGAGTTCAGTGAAGCGAACATGAGTAATCGGCCCTCATGTATCTAACCAGTATTCTGGAAGCATATTGGTTCTGGAAGAATACTGCATTATGTGGGGTTTGAGCAGAGCTATTTAAAAAAGTAGTAGCAATTATTTTATTTTCTTAAAAGGCTCTAATGCCATCACATACCATGAGCCAATGGTTGATCTCTGAGTTGTCATGCCGATTTAGAAGTTGGTGGCCAGTCATTTAGCTTCCACCAGTGATTCACATGTCTATGAGTAAATAATACACTTTTACATACAGCTCTTTTATCCTGCAGCAGTAATGTTTTGCAGTTGCGGAGGTAACAATGCTCATTCAATCAATTTCTAGCAGTTTGTGTTTAATTAAGGATAAATTGCATGTTTGGTCCTCAAACTAGAAGACTGGTGACATTTTGATCCTAAAGATTTAAGAATGGTTGGAATCAAGCTCTTTGTCAATATATTGCTGATGTAGCAGTTTTGTTATTTGTGATGCCTTAATAATTAAGATTTTATTTCACTTTTAGTTAATTTAAATTAAGTTGTTTGATTTGATTTTAATAATTTTAAAAGTTTGAGTCAGAAATTATAATAAATTAAAATTTAAGGAATAAAGTATCACCAGTCCAATTTATCCTTTTAATTAATTAAAAACTTTTTCCATTGTTTCTAATTCTATCTTTGCAGATTTAACTGTAATAATTAAGTATTATTTTGTTAATTAATCGCCTGGAAGAAAAAAAAAAAAAAAAAAAAAAAAAAACACCACACCAGTTTCTTAAAACTTTGCTTATTCAAATTGAAATTTGAACTTGAAGGCGAGATCGAAATTAGAATTAAACTTCAGAAACTAAATTCTTACACTCGAAATTTTCGAAACTATAGTTGATAGAATCGTGGTTTCTCGACCGTTCGCTCCCAATCATACGGCACTCCCCGCCCGTTTTCGTTTTTAACGGCGTATGATGCGGTGAGTTTACACTTTACAGGGCATTTTCGTAATTTTACGATTTCGATCCCTATATCGTAATTTTACATTTTGGTGGGCCATTTTGAAAAGAGATCTTTCCAGTCGATTTAAGAGGTCTCCTCTCCCGTGGATGCGAGAGCGTGCGAAAGCGACGAGAGGAGAGAGAGAGAGGAGAGAGAAATGGAGGAGGGTTTCGATCTCGATCACTCTTCTCCTCGATCCTTCTCCCGCTCTCGAGATCTCTTCGGTCCCGATGCTTGATGGTGAGATTTGCTCTCTTTCATCAGATTTATATGTGGGATTAGATTTTGCTTTTTTTTTTTTGATGTTTAATATCGATTTAGGGAGTGTTTATAGCGATTAGGTTAAGTTGATGTGGAAAAGGAGAGATCGTGTAGCGTTAATTAGCGTATTAAACTCTCAATTTGCGCGGTTTTGATTTTCTAGGGGTTTTTAATTTGTTTCCAGAGTTTATATCAATCTAGTATTGGATTATAGATTCTTAATTAGGGTTTAGTGATTGGATTCAGGGTATGATAATTCAATTTTTTAAGACTTATATGCTGCAATTTTTGTGGAATTCTTTCATGTATTTTATTTTATTTTTTGGTGAAAGAAATGTGTTTTGCCATGTCTTATAGATTATACTGATCACCTGGAGGGATACTTGATTTTATCATCAATGTTTGTGAAGAGTGCTGAAACTAAAATCACTGGTAATAAACTAATAATAAGGTCTTGTAGTTTCATTTATTGTTACCGCCGGGTTGTTCGACAATCGAATCGGATTACCTAGCTAAGCATCATAGATGTTGCTTTCGTTTGGTTAAGAATGGTTGCGACATAGTTGCCCACATATCTTTGGAGTCCTTTACTCAAACGTGTACCGGGGAAAGAATGTGGCATGTGTCAACACGAGTATAAGGATGTTGAGGTTTGAATAGGGAGAGTTTGTCGTGTTCGGAATGAGGATATATAGGCTGGTTTGGCTATCACACGAGCGTTATTGAGTTGCGGAAAAGGCAAATTTGCCTTTCTGATGGCTTATCGTGCGTTATTGAGTGCTGGTTTGGTCATCAGGTGAACGTTTGCCAATTTGATTGAGTTCCGGTCATTAATGTCGGTTTCAAGTTGTGTTATAATGATTGTTTACGGTAATTCTGTCCATCTCTGTTTTCTTCTTATTTACACATCAGGAATTTAATAACGTGAAGTCGTAATAACTCACCCTCTCGGCCATATGAGTCCTTGTAGATATCAACACTTTGGTTACCTACCTTTTTCTAGTTTCAATATCGAACGTAGTGTAGCTTATCCCGATATCCTCCTTGCGTACCGAAAACCTATATATTGTATATTCTATCCATTTTAAACTTGTTGTACCAGTGACATGTATATTGCACTTCCGCTGATTCAGGTTTGTCATCGAGGAAATTTCTCGTCCAGCTTACAACTATTTGATTTTCATCAATCCAAGTGCAAAAAGGAAATGCTTCTATCCTAAACTGCCGCTCCTTCCACAATCAGAATGTGGAGCTTTGCATCCAATGCCATTGCGGGAAGCTTAGGGAAAAAGCAGATTTCAAGAAAGTGCTGCACTGCTAACCCCGACTGCTCCGACGATGACGGTTCTTCGTGTGCCAGCCGTGAAGAAGGCCTTGAATGCCCAATATGCTGGGAATCCTTCAACATTGTTGAGAACGTGCCGTATGTTTTATGGTGCGGCCACACCATGTGCAAGAACTGCATTTTAGGGCTTCAATGGGCTGTAATCAAGTTCCCGACAGTACCCCTCCGGCTTCCGTTCTTCATTTCTTGCCCATGGTGTAGCATCTTGTCGTTCCGCGTTGTTTACAAAGGCAATCTAACTTTCCCTCGCAAGAACTACTTCCTTCTCTGGATGGTCGAGGCGATGAATGGCGAGCGGGCGAAATCCCAGCCGTCGATTCGTGGTGACCATCATCCCGTGTGGCCTTCTAATAGCCGTATGACCCTTGGAAGCACTGCGTACTTCAATCAAGCCCAAAGAGCTCCACATGCAGAAACCTCTGACTTCAACGGACACCGTGTGGACCTCATCGGAAATCTCTTCAACGGAGAGAGGATTCAAGCTTCCTTTCGCAAGTCACTGGCTTTCTTAGTTCACTTAACCGCGAAGTTCCCACTTGTAATCATCTTCCTCCTCATAGTCTTATACGCAATTCCCGCGAGCGCCGCCGTCTTAGTCTTGTACATCCTAGTTACGGTCCTGTTCGCGCTGCCGTCCTTTCTAATATTATATTTTGCATATCCTAGCCTTGATTGGCTTGTTAGAGAGATTTTCACATGAGTTGTTCTTTTCAAGGGAGGCAAATTTAGTAATATTTGGTGGCATTATTATATGTGTGCATGGATGATGTAAGTGAGATTATTATATGCATTATTATTAGCCCATGCTAGTTTGTAATGTTAGAGTGATTTTCATTGTTGGTTTAATTGGAGTTTGGTGTTTTATTAATGGAACAATTTTGATGATTTTTTGTTTATTTAGTGGATGGATCTCTCTCTCTCTCATATGTTAATCTCCTATTTCTTTGCAATATCCCTTTCTTTTGATGATGTGTATGTACCATAAAACTCATCTCCAAAACAATTTTTAACTTCTTATTTAACTATCAGGTGTGTTTCTAAAAGCGTTGCTTATGGAATTATAATCAAAGTGAAACAAAGCGCACATAAACTAAAATTAATTTCACAAGAAAATTAATATATTACTATTTTCAAACATATCAAATATAAATTTTTGTAAAGCATTACTATCTGTTTATCAAAAAAAAAAAAAAAAAAAATCGAACAAATAATGTGAAAGGATAGATAGAAAAATTAAAATTTTTAAGGCAACAAGCTTATAACAAAAAAAAAATAAAAATAAAAATAGTACGTACATTTTTTTACCTGATGCTACGTATTCAGTACATCACTCTCTCTCTCATAGTCGTAGTGTTATACTCACGTCGCGAACTTCGCCTCGCCCGCCCTTTTCTCTCCATTGTCCCCATTTATCGAAGCACCCTTTCTCTCCCACAGTCGCTCATCCCCAACCTAACCCTAACCCTCCACGCCTCGGCGATCGTCGTAGCTCCCCCTCCTGCGCCTCCTCGGCGTCGTATCTATAATGGAGGTCACCGAGGAGCAGCGGCGGAGGGCGGAGGCGAACCGCATCGCGGCCCTCGAGAAGCGGAAGCGCGCGGCGGAGCTCGGCGAGGCCGAGGCGTGGAGGCTCTCCAAATGCCGGAGCATCTCCACATCCGTCCCGCCGCCGCCAAGCCCTAGGTTCCGCGCCGTCCTCGAGATCTCCTCTCCGGACGAGTTCTCCGTCTCTCCGGAGCCGTTGGATGGCGCGCCGTTTCCCGGAGAAAGCGAGTGCCTTCGGATCATCGAGAATTGCCTCTTATCGGTTCATCCTTTTTGTTTCTCTTTAAATTTGTTTACTTTTTTTTTTTTTATATGTGTTCTTGGAAGAAACGTTTTTGATTATGGGTCTGAGTGTTATGTGTTTTGGCGGAAAAAAATTTCGTTTTTAAACAAGAAATTATCATACTACTGATCCTTCTCTTTAGAAGATACTATGTAAATTTGGTTATTCTGATACATTATTAGGCTGTGCCGTTTTCACTGATGCAAAGTCAGACTGGTCGGCTGTCTTCCATCCTTAAGCTTTCGGATTACGATTCGGTCTTGAAATGCCTGAAGAAGGTTCCCTGTATTCAAGTGCAAGATATACCGTACACTACACGCGTGGTCGTTCGCAAGTTCTCGCAAGTCGCCGGTGATCATTGGGTCCCTTTGATGGAGTGCCATTATTCCGAGGAACAAGTCGACGAGCTCCTAGGGAAGCTACCGAAGTCGTTGAGAGATGCCCTTCTTCCGTTTCAACTCGAAGGCTTAAAGTTTGGCCTTCGGAGGGGCGCCCGCTGCCTTATTGCGGACGAGATGGGGCTCGGAAAGACTCTTCAGGTGAATTTTGTAAAACACGAATTTGGAAATGGAACCTCTACTTCATTTGGGTTATCGATAGCATATATCTGGAGAAGACTGGCGGATAATTCACCAATGTATAAGACACAAGTTCTGATGTATCTTGAAATCCCCTGGTTTCGGTTAATACTATATAGTTACATTTGAAATCAGATTTTCAGATTTTTCTAATATTTTGTTGCAGGCAATTGCGATAGCATGTTGCTTCCAGGATGAAGGTCCTATACTAGTTGTATGTCCTGCTGTTTTGCGATATTCATGGGCTGAGGAGTTGGAGCATTGGCTGCCCACCTTTCTACCGAAGGATATCCATTTAGGTACTTTCCGAGCAATATTCTTTATTGTCGTTGCTTCCGAAAACTTGTCTTGATTTGTATAACATATTAAATATTCTTGTACAGTTAGTCTAATTTATGTGTTAGTATTGCTGCTATATGTTTACTTAGCATCCATCGCATGCCTCGTTCCAACTTAATTGGACAATGCATTTTCACTACCTAGTAAATGAATTTGTCCTTTTTGTGTAGCAAGATGGGTGTTCAAATATTTTATCTTTGGGTTATCTCATCACTGTGCACGAAAGTTTATGAGATTTTTTTTTCTTTTTTTTTAAAAAAATTACTTATTTGTCTTTTTTTTTTTTTTTTTTTTTTTTTTTTGGCGTTTGCAGTATTTGGCCATCAAAATAGTCTTGACTATCTGGAAGCTTGTCCGAAGGTGGTAGTTGTTTCATACAGGATGTTGAATCGCCTTAGGAAGAGTATGATTGGAAGGAAATGGGCACTTATGATAATTGATGAGTCACATAACATACGTTGCACGAAGAAGAAATCTGAAAAAGATGAGGTACTCTGCGGACTATTGGGCATTAAATAATAGGCTGGCTTGTTATTTCTGTCTATGCTGTATAGTTTTTACTGTTGAATATTCTTCGTATCTGTTCTATTTGTAGGGAACCTAGTGAGAAATAGAAATATTTGAATGCTAAGATTTTGAAACTACTTAATTAGGCCTCGTCGTTTTTTTTTTTTGTTTTCTTTTTTAAACAAAATTTCCATACAATGAAGTGTGCCGGCTTATCACGAAATGCTAGCAGTCTATCCATCTAATGGGTTGGCCTGGCAACTTATTAAGTAGTAACTCATTTTCCCTTCTCCTTTTGAGGTGCAGTTTTGCATCAGCAAAATGCATCACATGCTAACAAACACGAGAAGAGAGTAAGTTCATTGGTCCAACAAATCTGATAACATAGAATTTACAATTTTTAAAAAATGGCAATAATACCAAGAAAAGCCTTGGTAAGTAAATCCTAATATCTTTTGATTAGCTCTACCATTGACATTTTTAGAACAAGAAATACTAGGTTAAATGTGACAAGAACAACTGCTATTTGTTGGTTATCGCAGATGCATCATATGTCTGCAGCATCTTACAGGTTTATATTGAATTCTTTTAAAGTATTGTGCTTATCCTTTTGTTTGCGTTTTGTTGCTGTGCTGATTTTGTGATCCCCAACAGTACCATGTAGGGTGCATTCTTTCTATTGTTGCTTACACACGTTTCTTTTGTTTTTTGTCAGACAAGAGTCATACTCGAACTGGCTGCAAATGTCAAGCACATCATTATGCTCTCTGGAACACCTTCCTTGTCTAGGTTGTTTAAAATGGACTTCTATCTTCTTATACATATTCTTGTTATTTGTTATAAATTGCTTGAATACATTAAGTATACTTTTCTAAGAAGGTTGTTGTTAGTTTTTTATTTTCTTCTCCAACATCCTTAAATTGCGTAGTTTGAAATATCTGCAATGAATCTGCAGAAGGTCGATCTTAAAAAACTGGAAAACAACATTATTTTCTGTTAATTTTCTATGTACTCTCCATGCAACTTTTGTGTGTCAATTATTCTTGTCTGGTCTAATTTTATCAGTGTAAATAATCTAATGTTTTATATGTATAGAATAGGTAAATCTTTTACTTGTTTTATCCCCTGAGTGCTTTAAATTTTTTTCTTTTAGTGAATATTGTAGAAAAAATGGTTTGCAGAAATTAATTTCCATAGAACTACTAAATTTTTTCATGAATATTGCAGAAAAAATGGCTCAGAGAAATTAGATTCCAGAGAACTTCCAAACCAGATTCTTTGCCTGCCATCTTGTCTAATCATATTGTGACACCCCCGGAATTTGGATTAGTCCTCTATATAAATGATATAATAGGACTAAATCTCTAAACCGGCTATAGCATTTTGGATGGTAGCAAGATCCAAGAGGAACATGAGAGTTAAGCGTGCTAGAGCTAGAGTAGTTCTAGGATGGGTGACCCCCTGGGAAGTGGGGCGTCACAGTTGGTATCAGAGCCATTCACCAGCCGGAAATGTGAGATGAGTCTCGGCTGAGCCAGGGTTATATAGCGGGTAGAGCGAGGCTCCCCGGCTAATGACCGTTGTGAGTGGAGTGCAGCTCCTCACAAGGTCGGCTAAGGCTAGCGAGACGAGTCTCACATCGCCTGGTGCTTGTGAGTGTGCTTGAGCCTGACGTGGACGTCAGGGCTTAAAGGGGGGAAGAATGTGACACCCCCGGAATTTGGATTAGTCCTCTATATAAATGATATAATAGGACTAAATCTCTAACCCGGCTATAGCATTTTGGATGGTAGCAAGATCCAAGAGGAACATGAGAGTTAAGCGTGCTAGAGCTAGAGTAGTTCTAGGATGGGTGACCCCCTGGGAAGTGGGGCGTCACACATATGTTATGACTATTGTTCATGCTGCTTTTAATCTGAGGAGTAGTTGCTCATTGTACTAGATGTCATCTCTGCAATCTATTTTTACTGCTAGATATATAATAAATTCTACAAACACATCTAAGTTCTTTGTTTTCTCCTAGGTGATGATAGGCCCTATGACATTTTTCATCAAATAAATGTGTTATGGTGAGTTAACCCTCAACTCATTTGTTTTGTTGTCTTTCATTTTCTTAATTTTTGTTCTACATGCTTTTTTATAGTTGAACATTTAATGTGGCTTTTCCATTTTAATACAAAACTTCTGTTTTCAGGCCTCGGTTGCTCGGAAATGATAAGTATGAGTTTGCAAAGAATTATTGCTTGATGAAACTTGCTCATGGCTGTAATGGGAAACTTTATCAGGTATATTGATAATTGACCTAAATTGATCATCTGCTACTTTTGGGAATTTTTTCTGATCTTAGTGCTGAAATTTTTATGGTGCTTAAGTAAGAGCAAGGCAATCCAAGTTGGTGTGTGAAAATAGGCAAAGAGAGGCCCAAAATGAGGGTCCAGAAGTGATGAGGAAAGAATTAGCTACCATTCGTTTATGGGAGTACTTAGCTCAAAATGTGATTGAGTGGCCAAGGGATTAGTATGATTCATCTTGTCTAGTTCTTTTGGGAACCGACGCTAATTGGCATTGGATGAAGGCTGAAGTGAGTTGAGTTGAGACAGTGCTGAAATTTTAGGCATCATGGTTTTATATTCTATTGGTTAATATTTGACAGACATTAGATATATACAAAAATCATTCATTCCCTGTGTGGTATTAACATGTCAAGTATCACGGCACATGAAATCTTACAATAGTTTGTGAGATATTTTCAGCACCGTTCTGTTTGGCCTTCAAGGTGTAGCATTGTTTGGCCAGCATGTGGTTTATGTGGAAGCAGCTTATGGTTACCCATTGTTACAGAGTTTTACTCTCTAGAAATTCTATTTCTGAAGTTTGTTGCGAATCTGATCTAATGAATTAATCCTATGCAGGATTTTTCAAAAGGCACTCGGTTGGCAGAATTAAATGTGCTGCTTAGGCAGACCCTTATGGTTTGTTCTTATCCTTTTGGTTACACAGCTTTGTATGCATCTTTTTAATCTGTATTTTATCTGGATGATCTGGATAAATGTCAGAAGAACTGATATGCGACTATTAGTGATCTGGATCTTTATTGACCTTATTTTTATGATTACATTATTTAAGTTTTCCAGTTTAATTTCTTTTCAAGGACTTATTAGAAGTTTTCTTAGTTATGTGTTCTATGTGAAAGTGATAGGTCAATTTCCATCTTTATTGGAAGGTAGAAGATATTACTGCACTGCATTTGCTTAATGAAGCTGTTAGCTTCACTGACCACCATACTGGTCATTTTCATCTTGCAGATAAGACGCTTAAAGGGTCAAGTGATGTCTCAACTGCCTCCTAAGCGTCGGCAAATTATAAGATTGAAGTTGAAGGCGACAGATATACACATAGCAACTGCTTTGTCTAGGGTTACTAGGGGGACAGTTCTGGATACAAATAAGAAGAATGATAATTCGGTGAATTGTTTCCCTCACGAAAATAATGATGGCGGAAGCGAGAGAGCAGAGGAAGATGACAATTTTGGTGATTATTTCTTTTTCTTGCTTTTCTATTATATGACTTTTTCACAATTTTCTTTTTCTGTACTTGCATGATATCCTTTGCTGTAAAAGTCTAATTTGTTTTGCATATTGTCACCAGTAACCCGTTGTAGTTCAGTTGCATAATTCAGATTATGTTAGTCATGCATTAACGTGCAGTCCTTTTTTATATAGGTTAGGGGATTTTTTTCTTTTGTCATTCTCGCATGCAAAGAGAGCATAGAAGAAACTGAGTTTTATTGACAGATTGAAGGATGAGTTAATATTAATTATTGAAAGAAAACAATACAATCCTCCCTCTGTTTCTTTTTTTTCTTTTTTTCCTTGAAGGATTTTTTTTGTTTGGGGGGATGGGCGGATTTGCATGATTGTTGTATCTCCATGCTTGCAAGATCTTGTATAATTTGATGCAATGATGAACTCTTGTATGATTTAAATGCTGAAAAGATTCATGGACAAGGTCATTTAAAAATTTCCTTTCAGATGATGGCTGCAAGAAAACTCCAAGGAAACTCTCTCCTCAAGAAGTTGGTATTGCAAAATTATCTGGTTTTGGTGAGTGGTTTTCCAGCCATTGTCCAATTAGAGAAACAGATGCTGACACTAGCTCAGATGTGGGATCTGGCTTTCAGAAAACGATAATATTTGCTCATCATTTAAAGGTTCTAGATGGTATACAGGTGAGTGTTACATTGATAGTGTGACTATCTGTCAACCGTCCTCATTAAGATTGTAATGCTACCCACTGCTGCTGCTACCATAATTAAGCCATTCCATTATTGTCTGATTCTCTTGTCCCAATATTTTGTATTGTACACACACCAAATCCATGCTGAGATCCATTTAATCAACTGTTCAATCGGCTTCAAATTGCACACCAATTTTGTGTGCATCAAAATTCCTGCTTGTCTGGTGTGCGTTTGATGAAATGTGGAGCTGAGAGGTGAAAAAAGCGAAAGAATTAGTGAGTTGGTGCTTTCAGAAGCACTGTCTGGGTGCATGCGCATGCATGTGCTCAGGTGTGTGCTTGCAAGCGCCTGCGCATTTGTGCGTGTGCAAATCCTAATGTACGCATGCATGTCTTTATTCGTTACTGTGCATGTGCATGTGTTTGTGTATGTGTCTATATGTCTGTATGTCTTTATGTGTTTGTGCATCACATCAGTTAATTGCTTTGATTCTTAACTGAGAAATCTGTCAATTAATTTCAATAAGCTTTTCAATTTGCATTGCCCATTGTGTCCTCATGATGCTTACAGTAATTGGTTTGAAACTCTGCATTTAGGTTTCTTAACACTATAGATATTTAAGTCTAGAAAAAATATTGTAGCTGGACACACTCTCTCTCTCTCTCTCTGAACCTGAATCTGTGTGTGTGCACGTATATGTACACGCGTGTCCACAGTTGTTCAAATATATATATATTTGGATATATTTATACGAGTGTTTGAGCATGCATCTTTGGAAGTAACAGAGGAAAATAAAGCTTGAAGTTTGCTCTTGTAATAAAGTATCTCTTGCAAATTTACGTAAAAAGAGGAAAGATTAAACATATGAGAGGGAAGAAAGAGTATGAATTTGACCCAGGAGTCCTTTTTTTCTCAGAAACTTCAACAAAGTGTGTTGGCTATCTGTGTTTGTTTCTGTTTTTTTTTGGATTGTTCATTTTTTCCCAGCTTGGAGCTAGTCATGAAAGAAATCTGTACTGTGCTGATAAAATATTTAGCTTAATTTCTGGTTAAAATATATGCTTCTTATTCTTCAAGTAGTTGGTCAAACTTTCAGTTTTCCACCTTTTCATATGTTTGTTAATTTAGAGCTTAAACTCTTTTGATCTTCTCTGCTGGTTTGACTTTAGTCTTGATATGAATCCTGTAGGCATTTGTCTCTGAGAATGGTGTCAAATTTGTCCGCATTGATGGCAGCACTCTTCCTAAGGAGAGGAAAGACGCAGTTGATGCTTTTCATTACTCAGCTGAGGTTGGTCCTTCATTCACCTCTTTAATTGGTGTCACAAGGTCAAGATAGACCTTTGCTTTTGTTTGGGATTGGCATTATTACATTCGTAACTTTCTGTAGAAATAACTTCTTTCTTTTATCTATCTTTGTAGTATCGTGCTTCCCTACTGTTTTGCTTACAGTTTTTGTGGGTTTCTTTCTTTGTTGATAATTTTAGTCAGGTGCTTAATTGTTAAATTATAATAGGCTCCCTATTGATCCATCAGGTCAAGATTGCAATAATTGGAATAACTGTTGGCTTTTGTGGTTTAAACTTGTCATCTGCTCGAAATGTTGTATTCTTGGAGCTGCCCAACACAGCTTCAGAGATGGTGCAGGTTAATTTTCTTTCTTCTACATTGTTATGATCTACTTATTTCTACATTTCTTGTTTCAATACATATGTTTTTGTGATAATGCTAGAAATGGCCTGACAAGCAGGTATGGTAATTCTTTGGACGATGAGATAAACAGATCTCATAATTTGTGAACTGAATTTATTGCTTAGAATTTGGCATAGTCTTTGATCAGTATAGTTGAATCTCAAGTTAGCAAATTGATTAATTTGTTAAGTTCTGTTGAGCCTACAACCGTCAGATTTTTCTGACATTTATTCTTGTTGCTCTTATTTCTGCTTTGAATCTTTTGCTTTCTAGGTTATGCTATTACTAATAATGTTAAATAAAATCATTGCATGAATTATTTCCTTGCAATAATATGCAGCGAGAAGTAAATGGTAGTGATATGTGGTTTGGTTGAATGGATAAATTAAGTGACACATTTGAGGCAAGCTAGAAGTAACAATAAGTAAAAGATTTGAAAAGGTCATTCAGGGGGAAGTAAATGTGGTCCGTTCATGTTATTTAAGAAATAAGTTGCTGGGGATTATCATCTAAAGTAATTGCTATGGGCTACCAATAGGCCACTTTAAA
Source organism: Tillandsia fasciculata (assembly GCA_029168755.2). Taxonomy (NCBI): domain Eukaryota; kingdom Viridiplantae; phylum Streptophyta; class Magnoliopsida; order Poales; family Bromeliaceae; genus Tillandsia; species Tillandsia fasciculata. The sequence continues at coordinate 2,547,446 of CM054947.1, read as the reverse complement.
GCTTTGCATGCATGCCTTTATTTGTTGTAGGCTGAGGATAGAGCTCACAGGCATGGACAAACCAATGCAGTCAACATATACATCTTTTGTGCGAAGGTAGTTTACTGCTGAAGATTGTTTTTGTGATGTGAGGATTTCTTCCACACACCCGGGGGGGGGGGGGGGGGGGGGGGGTATGTTGTTGTTGGTGGGTGGGACTTGCAACTTTAACAGAGGGCTAAACATAATCTTGCAGGGTACGTATGATGAATCACATTGGCTGACATTAAACAAGCGTCTCTTTTGTGTCTCATCTATGATGAATGGAAAACAGGACGCCATAAGAGAGATAGAGGTAAAAATTATTTATTACTTATGCGACCCTATTTTCTTTCTCCATTATGGAGTTCTAAAATTCTAACCGTGCTGAATCTGTGGCCTCCTCCTTAACATCATACTTGTTTCATATGACTCAAAAGCAACAATTGTTGTTGAACTCTGAGGTCTGAGATCTATGTGTCACAATTCACTTGACAGGTTGACAGAGTTCTCCAACTAGAAAATAGTGGCAATACTGATCCTGAAAGCACATGTATGATCCCCAGAAGTAAATAATTAAACTTATCGGTTTATTCTGGTATTCTGTCAAAAATAGAGCTGACTTTAATTCACGAACTTGATAGTCAAGCAGGAATCACTTGGATTGCGAGGTGAAATCTCAGAAGAACTAGTAAATACTGCTGCAGAGTGCGTTGGAGATGATGCAGATTTCATCATTCAGACGGTTCCTCTCGAGTTTGAGGTAAAAATGCTTTGCTCTTTATATTGTCTTTGTTCGACATTGCTTAATGTCTTTTCTTGCTGTGCTATGTTCATTACGAAGAACTTCGATAATCTTAACTTGCTTACTAAAGTAAATTTGATTTTGGTTTTAATGCTTATGATGTTTGGATAGGATGACAAATTCCATGCTATGGATATTCAAGAGGATGCTTCGTCACGTGAAAATCAGGATAGCGATGATTTTAAAACTTCACAATCTGAACAATCTGGTAGTTCGAGTTGCAAAGCTAACAGGGGCGACAGGAAGTTAGGAGAATCCGAGGTGCTTTCGTTTCCTTGCTTATTTTCTTTTCAGACGAGAATGTATTTTATATCCCACAAAAGCACATTATATTTGAATATTGCAGGTTAATAGGAAGGATTCTGTTGATAATGGAGCTCATGGAGGTGGTGAGCCTGTTGTAAATAGTTCTATCCAGGTGGAATTCCTCCGATTTGAGGTGAAAACATATCTAAGTCTTAGAGCTGATGCTTTTCTGATTTTAATACTCAAATGTTTGTTGGGTAGCACAGCTAGCTTTTTCTTTTCTCATAACCTGCTTTGAATAAATTACTTTGGTGCTTGTTGATTCTGTGACTACCTAAAGTATAAACATGCAAGGATTTATGTATTATTGGTAGTAAATGTGCCAGCTAGTACTACCATGCATGCTTGGTAGAGATAAGCGGGTTAATATATGTCATGGAGATGATCAGCTACTTAAATACTTGAGTATCAAATTCTGTATGCAAATTTATCTGCTAATAAGATAAGTTTTGTTTTTTCTCATAAAATTTCTTGAGATCTTTGCATGATTTTTATTATGTTGCGATTTTCTATGTTAGTATTTTCTTAGGTATTTGGGAGTCCAATACTTTTTCTTAACTCTTTTATGCATTTTCCTTTCATATATTGTCATGTGCGGACGCACATATGCCAGGCGCGGACCGGCTGAGCGCGCTGAGCACGTTGGGCAGGCGCTGCATGGGTTAGCCTCTAGTGGCTAAAGATAGAAACTTAGATTAGGTAAGTTGTTTGGAAATTTCTTAGATTAGGTAAGTTGTTAAGTTGTTTGGAAATTCCTTAGATTAGGTAAGTTGTTTTGGAAATTCCTAGAATCAAGGAGAGCCTTCTCCATTTAGGTTGGGCCAGTGGCCATATATGCTTGTGATCGCGGGACAATAAAGATAGGTAGGAATTATATCCCTAATCTCTCTCTCTCTGTTAAGCCTGCGGTTGAGGGGAATAACCTCACCGAAGAAGACGGCCGGCGGCTACGAGCTACGTAGCCGCGGCCCAGCCAGTCGGGGATTCGACGCCCTTGACAACCTGGTATCGGAGCCCACCCGCTCCACCCAAGCCGCCGCCCACCACCCTAGCCCTCCACCACCGCCGCAGCCCTCCGCCACTGCCGCCCCGCAGCCAACAGCCATGGGCGATCCCACCGTCGCCGATGTGATAGAGATGTTGAAATCCATCACCACGGAGATGACAACCATGAAGGCCGACATGGCGGCTATGAAGGAGAAGTCGGCCTCGTCGTCGGACAACGGCGCCGGCGGCCGCCCGGAGGGGCCGCGCGATCTTGATCGCCCCCCAAAATTCCACAAATTGGAATTTCCCCGCTACGACGGCAAGACCGATCCGATGCTCTTCATCAACAAGTGCGCATCCTATTTTCGCCAACAGCGCACCATGGCGGAGGAGCGCGTGTGGATGGCCTCGTACAATTTGGAGGACGTCGCGCAACTCTGGTACATCCAACTCCAGGAGGACGAGGGCACGCCGTCGTGGGGGCGATTCAAGGAGCTCCTGACCTTGCGGTTTGGGCCTCCCCTCCGCTCGGCTCCGCTGTTCGAGCTCGCCGAGTGCCGGCGTACAGGGACCGTGGAGGAGTACTCCAATCGCTTCCAGGCACTCCTGCCTCGCGCGGGCCGACTTGATGAGGCTCAGCGCGTCCAGCTCTTCACTGGCGGACTCCTGCCGCCGCTCAGCCACGCCGTCCGCATCCACAACCCGGAGACGCTCGCAGCCGCCATGAGCCTGGCGCGACAAGTAGAGTTGATGGCGAGCGACCGGCCGGTGCAGCCTTCCCTCGGGCGCCCCAGCGTGGCCTCCTTTCCGCCCCCGCGCCACGGCCAGCGCTTCCGGGGCCACAGCAGCTGCTGGCGCTCCCTGCTCCTCCGGTGGCCGCCCAGCAGGGTCGCGACGAGGGCAATCAGAGGCGCCTCACCCCGGACGAAATGGCGGAACGGCGCCGTCTGGGCCTCTGTTTTAATTGCGATGAAAAATATACCCGTGGCCATAACAGATTTTGCCGGCGCATCTTCTTCCTTGAAGGCGTGGAGATCGAGGACGCCACGGACGCCGCGGGCGACGCGGAGCACGACGCCGAGGCGCCCTGTTTCTCCCTGCAGGCCGTGGCTGGGGTTCCCATGGCGGGCACCATGCAGATCGCCGTGGCACTCGGCTCCGCGTTCCTCGTCGCCCTCCTCGACTCCGGCAGCACGCACAACTTCATCTCGGAGGAGGCGGCGCGGCGCTCCGGTCTGCCCCTCCGCCAACACCCCCGCCTCACAGCCTTGGTCGCCAATGGCGAGCGGGTCACCTGCGCCGGCGTCATCCGCGACGCGCCCCTGCTCATCGACGGCAATTCATTCCCGGCCGACCTCTACGTCATGCCACTGGCCGGGTACGACGTCGTCCTCGGCACCCGGTGGCTCGGCGAGTTGGGGCCCATTGTTTGGGACCTCGGCCGCCGGCGCATGTCCTTCCAGCGCCGGGGGCGTTCCGTCTCCTGGACCGGCATGGCCAGCCCCGCCGTGCCGGCCCTGGGCGCAACAACAGAGGCCGGTTCCCTCCTGGAGGCGCTGCTGCTCTCGTTTGGGGGGCTATTCGCGGACCCCGTCGGTCTGCCCCCCAAGCGTGCGCACGACCACCGCATTGTTCTCAAGCCCGACGCCCAGCCGGTCGCCGTCCGCCCTTACCGGTACCCCGCGGCGCACAAGGACGAGTTGGAGCGCCAGTGTGCCGCAATGATTGCTCAAGGGATCGTCCGCCGCAGCGACTCACCGTTCTCGTCGCCCGTTCTCCTCGTCAAGAAGGCCGATGGCTCGTGGCGCTTCTGCGTCGACTACCGGGCGCTGAACGCGCTCACCGTCAAGGATGCCTTCCCGATCCCGGTGGTCGACGAGCTCCTCGACGAGCTCCATGGCGCCAAGTTCTTCACCAAGCTGGACCTCCGGTCCGGGTACCACCAGGTGCGCATGCGCCCGGAGGACGTGCACAAGACGGCGTTCCGCACCCACGACGGCCTGTACGAGTTCTTGGTGATGGCGTTCGGGCTGTGCAACGCCCCGGCGACATTCCAGGCCTTGATGAACGACGTGCTACGCCCGTTCCTGCGCCGCTTCGTCCTGGTATTTTTTGATGATATTCTAATTTACAGCAAGACGTGGGCTGATCATCTTCGCCACCTCCGGGCCGTCCTCGACGAACTACGCCGCCACCAACTCTTCGTCAAGCGCTCCAAGTGCTCGTTTGGTGCCTCCTCCGTCGCCTACCTCGGCCATGTCATATCCGCAGCGGGTGTGGCCATGGACCCGGCCAAAGTGCAGGCGATCCATGATTGGCCGGCCCACGTTCGCCCCGGACTGTGCGCGGTTTCCTCGGCCTCGCCGGGTACTACCGCAAGTTCGTCCACAACTACGGGGCGATCGCTGCACCACTGACGGCCCTACTCAAGAAGGAGGGCTTCTCCTGGGACGACGCGGCGGCCGCGGCATTCACAGCGCTCAAGGCCGCCGTCACGTCCGCCCCCGTACTCGCCATGCCCGACTTCGCCAAGCTGTTCACCGTCGAGTGCGACGCGTCCACGCTCGGCTTCGGCGCGGTCCTGATCCAGGAGGGCCACCGGTCGCTTTCTTCAGCAGGCCTGTGGCACCTCGCCACCGCTCGCTTGCCGCCTACGAGCGCGAGCTCATCGGCCTCGTCCAGGCGGTACGGCATTGGCGCCCGTATCTCTGGGGGCGGCGCTTCATCGTCAAGACCGACCACTACAGCCTGAAGTACCTCCTCGATCAGCGCCTCGCCACGATCCCTCAGCACCACTGGGTCGGCAAGCTCCTGGGATTCGATTTCTCGGTGGAGTACCGGTCGGGCGCCACAAACGTCGTCGCCGACGCCCTCTCCCGTCGCGACAGTGACGGCGGGGAGGTGATGGCTATTTCGGCACCCCGCTTTGACTTCATCGAGCGCCTCCGCCACGCCCAGGCCACTGACCCGGCCCTGGTCACCATCCACGATGAGGTCCGGGCTGCCACCCGCACCGCTCCGTGGGCGCTGGTGGACGGCATGGTCGCCTTCGCCGGCCGCCTATACATTCCCCCGGCGTCGCCGCTGCTGCAGGAGATCCTGGCCGCGGTCCACAACGACGGCCATGAGGGCATCCACCGCACCCTCCACAGGCTCCGGCGGGATTTTCATTTTCCCAACATGCGTCGCCGGGTGCAGGATTTCGTGACGGCATGCGTCACCTGTCAACAGTACAAGTCCGACCACCTCAGGCCGGCCGGTCTGCTGCAGCCACTGCCGGTTCCGACTGCTGTGTGGGCTGACATCGGCATCGACTTCATCGAGGCGCTGCCCAAGGTGCAAGGCAAGACGGTCATTCTATCCGTCGTGGATCGCTTCAGCAAGTACTGCCATTTCATTCCCCTGGCGCACCCCTACTCCGCCGAGTCCGTCGCTCACGCCTTCTTCGCCGACATCGTTCGCCTCCATGGCGTTCCGCAGTCCATCATCTCGGACCGCGATCCAGTATTCACCTCGACGTTCTGGCAGGAGCTCATGCGGCTCACAGGGACGAAGCTCTACATGTCGTCCGCCTTTCACCCGCAGACGGACGGCCAGACCGAGGCCGCCAACCGGGTCATCGTCATGTACTTGCGCTGCTTCACCGGCGACCGTCCCCGGCAATGGCTCAGGTGGCTGCCATGGGCAGAGTACACCTACAACACCGCCTATCAGTCATCGCTCCGCGAAACTCCGTTTCGTGTGGTCTATGGCCGGGAACCCCCGACCATCCGCTCCTATGAGCCCGGCGAGGCCCGCGTCGCAGCGGTCGCCCAGGAGATGGAGGAGCGCGCTGCCTTCCTCGCCGACATCCGCTATCGCCTTGAACAGGCGCAGGCGGTCCAGAAGCGCGTCTACGACCAGCACCACAGGCCGGTGTCCTTCCAGGTCGGCGATTGGGCTCTTCTTCGCCTTCGGCAGCGGGCAGCAGCATCCCTCCCACGCACGGCAACAGGGAAGCTCAAACCGCGATACGTCGGGCCGTACCAGGTGGCGGAGCTCATCAACGAGGTGGCTGTGCGGCTACAGCTTCCTCCTGACGCTCGCATTCATGATGTGTTCCATGTCGGCGTCCTCAAGAAGTTTGTCGGTAACCCGCCGGCCGTTCCACCGCTGCTGCCTCCACTCCTGCACGGTGCTGTGGTGCCTGCACCTGCCCGGGTGACTCGGGCGCGGCTGGCCCGGGGAGTGCGCCAGGTGCTCGTTGAATGGCAAGGACAAACGCCTGCGTCGGCTACATGGGAGGATCTGGACGACCTCCATGCTCGGTTCCCTTCCTTTCAGCTCGAGGACGAGCTGGCCTTCGAGGCGGGGAGAGATGTCATGTGCGGACGCACATATGCCAGGCGCGGACCGGCTGAGCGCGCTGAGCACGTTGGGCAGGCGCTGCATGGGTTAGCCTCTAGTGGCTAAAGATAGAAACTTAGATTAGGTAAGTTGTTTGGAAATTTCTTAGATTAGGTAAGTTGTTAAGTTGTTTGGAAATTCCTTAGATTAGGTAAGTTGTTTTGGAAATTCCTAGAATCAAGGAGAGCCTTCTCCATTTAGGTTGGGCCAGTGGCCATATATGCTTGTGATCGCGGGACAATAAAGATAGGTAGGAATTATATCCCTAATCTCTCTCTCTCTGTTAAGCCTGCGGTTGAGGGGAATAACCTCACCGAAGAAGACGGCCGGCGGCTACGAGCTACGTAGCCGCGGCCCAGCCAGTCGGGGATTCGACGCCCTTGACATATATCATTTAGGCTTAACATTTCTGCTTTAATCAAATTATTATTTATACGTGAACTGCTTATGCTCCTCTATACTGCATAAATTCTGTCAGAGCTAACAGCATATTCAACAGGCATTTTTATTTGGTTCTATATATGTGTTTGATAACACTGTTTATAGCCTTTTTTGTTTCTAGCCTCTTTCCTATTGTACATCTCCTTCAGTACATATCTGGTTTATCTATTTTCTTCTTATCTTCTGATTATATACCCTTTCCCAGGTGAGCCAACACACTCGACGAATTCACTTGTATGTTTGCATTCCCGGAGAGGATTCAAGACCTAGGCCGCTTTTTAAAAATTTCCGGCCTGAAGAACTAGAACAAGCCATATGCTCTTCTGGTGATAGGGAAAAGGAAACAACCTCTCTGTTTCTGAAGGAAAATCCTGCATTTTCTTCTGCTTTGAAGGCTTTCACTAAAGAGTGGAATTCATTAAGACCCATTGATCAGAACAAACTCTATGGGAAGCCGCTGCAACTTCCTCTGAGCCTTGAATTACTCTACTTAAAGGACAGTATCAACCATAACTGTGGAGTACGTGGCTTTAGACTTTTTAAACTGAGTTTATATATCTTGCCTTATGTTTGTACATGATTAATCTTATTGTGAGAGTGTCAGCATGTTGTATCACTTTAGTCACATCTTCGAGGGTGGCAATTTTGTTTGGATGAACCAGAGAGCTAGTTATGTGTGATTAATTACAAACAAAAAATAGTCAGATAACCTTCCTATTCTGCATTAATAATTAATATGGTTGTGTAAGGGATAGGATTGCGTATCACTGATGGCAGAAATGCACGCTTCTTCCTAGGCTACTAGGTTGGCACTAGCAATGTCTAAATTGGAGAATATACTACTTTGCTGAAGGGAGTGCTGTCTTAAGGACTTTGATTTAGACTCATATTTAGACTCGCTGAATAGCTGAAGTTTAAAATAGGGCCTGGTTTATTTTTTAAAAAAGACTTGGAATTTGCATTAATATTTGTATGTTCAATGATTTGTGTTGATGATCAATCCAATATTTATTCTTCTTACTCGTTTAAGCATTAGCTTGAAATTACTATTTAAAGCTAAATGTCATTGTTTTTATTGTCTTTCAGGGATTGTTGAATGGTGGGAGCAAGAGACGTGTTACGCCATTAAGTGATATTAGCCATCCTCTACCAGAAAATGCTGAGTGGAAGAAGGTTACCTTACAAAGTGGCACTTCGAAGGAGAAGGAATACTCTCAGGCTTGGACAGTTAACAATGAGCCTCTTTGCAAACTCTGCCAAGGACCTTGCAAGTAAGTTCAACCTTTTTAATCTTTCCAATGTTTTTTTTTTTCATTTCTACTTCTAATAATGAAATTTTCTTGTGCCCAGTGGAAAGCTTGCAAAGTCACCTGAATATTTTGAGGATCTGTTCTGTAATCTGAGCTGCTTTCAGGAATATCGAATAAGAACAAGTCAAAGAGCCCTTCGTCAGGTTGACTTTGTTGACGTTGCTGTTATTACGACGTAGATGTTACATATGTTCGACTTCGAGATTTTATGAGAATTAGTCATGGCAAAGTTTTTGATCAATGTTGATTTTCAGGCACTTTTTCAAATAGAATGTGGCATATGCACTCAGTGCAAGCTGGATTGTTGCAAACTTGTCAAATGTATAAGGCCTTTATCCATTCAAAAACGGAAAGAGTACATTGCTAAAGTTGCTCCAAAACTGGCAAGCAGAAAGAAGCTGTGAGTTGCTCAAATGTATTTAATTTGGCTTTACTTGATAGACTTGCAAGTGGAAGGTACTTTTTTTTATATTATTTGCCTAAGAATCGGCGACAATCCTTACTATTTTTATTAGTAAAAAGTGTTCGGGTTGGCATCTTGCTTGGATGAATTTTCTCTTGGGCTTTGCCAATGAACAACTAGCACTTCTATAGCATTTGAAGCATTTTGTTAGATATCAATTTATATAAAATCTTGAATCATTTTCTGAGAAATCGAGCAAAGTTGTTGTAGGCTTTCAAGATTATGTTATCCCATGAGAACATGAGCCACTTTTATTTTGCAGCTCCCTAATCATGAGGTTATTAGCTAAAGATTGTTATCACGTGAATTGTTACAGGCTTGATAAAATAGTCCATGAACCAACTGAAGGAAATGCTTGGCATGCGGACCACATAATACCAGTCTACAAAGGTGGAGGTATGCTATTTGTCAATAAAAGAGGCCCTACTCTTTTCTTATTTTAGTCTTTAAATCAAACTATTAATCCATGCAATGTGATGCCAGGGGAATGCAAGCTCGAAAACATGAGGACCCTTTGTGTGGCTTGTCATTACGAGGTTACCAAGGCTCAGCGTGATGAAAGATCCTTGATAAGGATGAGGGCGAAAGAACTACTTAAGAGCACCATGAAGGAGCTCAAAGATGTAAGCAGTATCAAACCAATCAATTTTTTGCTTCTGAAGTTAGTAATTTGGTATCTACAGATAGTGTTAATTTCTTATTAATAGTGAGTTTTCTTTTATAGCTGAAGGTATATGGCCACTCTGCATACACTTTTTCTTTTTACCTGCGTAGTAACCGCATCAATCTTTCCTAGTTTAAATATGGATTTGGACATAATAAAAATACCTCTCAAGCTTTTCTCACACATCAAGTTTAAAGTCTTTTTCCATCTTTATAGCTTATGGCGGTTGTGTCAAGCTACCCTAATGACTTTTCACTTTGATTAGCACTAACTTTGACTTTTCACTAATGTTTCTTTTAGGGAAGCAAAGAAAGAGAGTCAGCGAATGAGGAACTCGCTGATGATCCTTTGCTGGTTATGGTTCCCGGAAGCGCTTACTCCAGAGAAGAAACTGAGTTTTCCAACAAAGGTGATACAACAGTTCTTCCGATGGATGAATAGTAAATTTCGTCGTGCATTGCAAGGATGGTACTCTGTTGATAATTATGGCATCGGCCGCAGTACAACTTTTGTTATGCGTCGTGTCTATGTTGTATCAAAGTTCTGGGGCTAACTACATTCTGTCCTTGTATAGATAGATACCTGTCAATGCAGCAAATACTATCTAAGTGGCTGGTGTTTTGTTTAGAGGCTGGTACATGTCCTTGCAGATACATCATTTGGTGCAACCACCATAATGTGAAAAAATGGTTTTGTGCTAGAAATTGTTTGTTTACATGTTTTTAATTGTTGTGACATATTGCACTACTTTGTTTAATGATTTCGCGACTTTGTTTTGGCAAAAATGCACTCCAAATGTCGGATCCTCTCTATTACTATGCATTTTGAGCTTTTCAGATGTTTGTTACTCATCAAAAGTAGCATGCTTTTAGCTGTTAATTTAACACAGATTATATTTGGAGAAGGCAATTCTATCAAATTTACGAAGTTAAACAAAAATAAACCAAATTAAAATATAATTAAATCTGAATCAAAAGAAATGAAACTCTAGCTGTAGTAAAAGTATTACGAGTCTCCTGTCCAATCTGCTCAATACAGAAACTTTGGGATTCTCTGTTCTCTGTTTCATTGGCAGTGCTCATCTTGGTCATGTAAATTTCTTACAATGGCAATTTGTTATCCTCAACTGTTATTTGCACCAAACAAATTTCATCAGATAAATCATTCACAGATCACAATCATGCATGTGGTCGTGAGCACGTGCGCGAGGGCAGCACAGGATATGAATGAGAGAAAGGTATGCCAAAGTTCATCTTGTAAATTGGATGTTCCTTTGCTGCCACACAACCCTTATTTGCTGCACAAAAGTTTACCAACCTGCTCAACCTAGACTCACCATACAATAGAACTCTTATTACACTAGCTCTCTACTACTACTGCTCCTATTCCCTGAAAGAAGCAAAAAAGAGAAACAATGCTATACCCTCCAGCTTCAGAGAACCAAACAAGGGGAAAAAGAACTTATTCACTTCGCCAATTCGAACTCTCTTCTTTGGAGAGACTGCTGACAAACTCTCATCACTTAAGAACATGCAGGGGCCTTGAAGTCCTTGAAACGTGCGAAGACAATCGACAGCGGAGCGACGTGTACGGGGGCTGAACCATCGACAGGCGAAGGGCTCAGGTCGGGGATCTCGCCGTTGCTACCGACCGTCAAAGGCGTGCCGTTTAGTAGCATAACTTTGCTCTTGAGGTCACCACCTTGAGGGGTCAGATGATACTCCTCTCTTTGTCCTTGTCCTTCATTAGATGATGTTGATGTTGATGATGATTCAATAGATTGTGTGACTTCAGGTGGGTACAAGTTCAGGTCTCCGACCACCGACACATCGAAGGAAGTCGAGTTCGATAGGTTGATCAACAATACAGTCACTCCCGACTGCGCAAAATTACGGCGAGATTGAATAAGGCCCAGTAAGCGTAACACCAAGTTTCTGTTGCCACTTGATTTTACAAATTTGTAAAAAGAAAAAAAGGCAATTTTTGTTGTTTTTACAAATTTAGCCCAATATTTTACTTTTAGAATAAAATTGTATCTACACCATGAAACCGCGATGCGCAATTCTGAATGATCAATGCACAATTTTGAACTCCAGTCGCGTACCAGTGAATCTATGCATCAATTATTCAAAATTTCGAACTTCGTATTGTGGAGGGAAAGTTTTAATTTAAAGTTGCAAAAGCCAAAAGTTCTATGTTTTTTTAAACAGAGAAAAAAAAAAGTCGATCCTTATTCCTTTTTGCGAAAAAGGCAAATGAATTGAGTTTGTATTCTAACCTCTCCTTTGGAACAGTGAGTGTAGGATCGAAGATACGGCGAGCCATCGTGACAAGTCCCGAGAACACCCGAGCCCATTAATCGGTGCCACAGCAAAGCACTAGATTATAGAGAAAAAAGGAGTTAGTAGTAGTTATAGATCAGCATTTTTGGTTTAAAATTGTGAGCTCTAATTAATATGAAAAATACTAACCTGAAGTAATCTGGGTTAGGAGCAAATGTAGTTGTGTTGAGGAGAGCATAGTTTCCTCCTAACAAAGCTTGTCTACAGAACACCTTGTGGCCAAAAATAGAGACCATTCCAAGCTGATCCAAGTACCTGCAAAACCACTTTCACATTCATCAAAGGTATATTTGAATAAATGTACACAATTTGATCCACTTGTTAAAAGAATAAGTAGAGAAAGTACTAAACAGAATAATAGAGAAGCATTTTTGTTATTATAACGATCTAACTTTTATTAGTTTGAAACCACTGATCCAAAATTTTTAAGTTCTGTTTTTAGTTCTAGTGTTCTTATTACATATAAATCTTATCTGATGCGGAATTATTGGAATGTTGCAGTTATAAACAAGAAAGTAAGTACGAAGAAACTTAAGGAGATCAGTTTTGGTCACCAGAAGCTATCGACGAATGCGTCCGACACGTCCTTGCCTCCGCTGTTATAAGCGCCCCCGGACTCGCTGACCCAAGGAGAGCTCCACGGGCCGTAATCGCGAATGGTGACCACAAGATCCTTGTATGTCTCAGCTATCTGAGACAGGACATAGGGATCTTGCATCCTATATATTAGGTCCTTGTCGACACCTGAACAAATGAATCCATTTTGAAGGTTTTCGAAAAGAATTCTATATTAAAATGCAGATAACCCTTCTAGTACTTGATAGTTTTCGATAATCAAGATTTACGAATATTAACTGTGAAAGTGAAAATGTTTGAGAACATTAATGACCTGCGCCGAGGTTGTAGATATGATGCGAAACCACATCAGCAACATTAGGCCCTGATGTTTGGAGCATATCAGCAAACCATTGAGCATCATAGAAGCCACCAGGGGCTATAAGCTTAGGAGGATTCTCCTCATCCGCGTATAAACTGTTCATAAGCTCCTTCAATCTGATCAAGTCCTTCCCATACTGCACTCCGGTAACCCTCGCGGAAACTCCGGCTCCGCTGAGCTCATTTCCTAGCAAGAAACATCGCGCGACGTAAGTGAAAATTGTGACATGCATGCATGTAGCTACATTTTAGATCAATTTTACGTACCGAGTTCCCACGAGTCGATTTTGTAACCCTTTGAGAGGGAGTAGTTCATCAAGTTGTAAGCATTAGTAGGGTTCAAGTTGCCTGCATAGAGCCCATCCTCTGAGGCTCTTCTCCTCCCAATCAGTGCATTCAATCCAAATGTTATTACAGCTCTGCAAACATTTCATTAAACCACCATGCACAGATTTGAGCTCTTGGTTTAGTAAACCATTGAATCATGTTATGGTTTAGTGCATTAGAAGAATAGTTATGGTTATAGTTACCCAGTTTGATTGAAGAATTGATTGAGCTCGTCCCACCGATCCATGGTGAGGCAGCCAGTCGTGTACCCGAACAGCCCATTCGGGTCCGACTGGAACTTTTGACATCTCGGATGGATTTCTGCCGTCTTGTAGATTACTTGATCCTGGAGTGACCCTCCAAGCCTAAGCCTCAAGGGGTTAAAAGCTACATACAATATATATAGCAAACAATATTTATAATCACCTCATTAATTAGATCATTTGCACGTAGAAAAGCGATAACTCGGTACGTATATAATAGTTAGTTTTCTTTCAATGTAGTAAGCATGAACATACATAAATCAAGTTGTTTTCTATCGATATATAGTTGCCATATATACCTTTGATAGCATTGGCAAGAGCTTGATTTGAGAGATCCTACAAGAAACAAACAAACAAAAAAAAAAACAAAACAAAAAACAAAAGCTTAATTATGTACAATGATTACAATGAATTAGACATGTACAAATTAAATCAATCATAAGACCATATTGAACATATACGAAAGAAACGTTAGAATTTTTCTTATAGTTACTTTAAATTTGTGGGTGATATATCAGTATGCCAACACATCAGTAGTAGTCCATATTATGTAATTATTATTTTTTTACAAATTTTTCATGCATGCGTATTGAAGAACCTGCATGAAAGGAAGGTACATACTTTGCATTTGAATATTTTTTATAATTATTTTTAATTTACATGTAAAATATATCAGTATGCCAACACATCAGTAGCCTATATCGCATAATTATTAATTATTTTTCTACAAACTTTTCTCGTGAGACGGCATGCTACATCATCACCACACATGCATCGATCAGCGTGCGCTGGAGAGTTCACGACGAGAAGGCAACAACAACAACAACAACAACAACAACATTCAGAAACACCGGAATCGATCAGAAGGGACGTAACTAATGAAACAAAAGAAAGAAAGAAAGATAAGAAAAAAAAAAAAGAAGCATATATATATATATATATACCAAGTCAGTGATGGAAGCATTGGCCCATGGACAAACCCCGTAGTCGCACTTATCATTTGGCCACCAATCCAGCGTCGCGCACACCAAGTTGTCGTCCGTACGACTGATGGTGGTGACTGATCTAACGTTCATGGTGACATTATCTCCCCAGCTTAGAGAGATGGTCGAGAGAAAAAGAAGAGAGATCAAATGGAGCAAAAACACTCTTTTTAAGCCCATAATTATAATTACAATGTTATTATATTAGTAGTAGTAGTAGTAGTAGTAGTAGTAGTAATGGTACGTACGTAGTAGTAGTACGTAGTAGTAACTGGTGTATGGAAGAGTATATATGTGGAGAGAGAGAGAGAGAGAGAGAGAGAGAGAGAGAGAGAGAGAGAGAGAGAGAGGATAAAGGATAAGAGATAAGTGTATTTATAGGCGGGCCTTTTGAAAAAAAAAAATGGTGGATAGAGATTTATTTATTTTATTTTGTATATTTTGGGTTCAAAATTCAAAATTTAGTTAGTAAGTAGCATATTGTTTCCTATATTTTAGAGAGAGAGAGAGTGTGTGTGTTGGGAGTGGGGTTAGAGAGATAAGAGGGGATTCAGTTATATAGGAATATTTTGATTAAAAAGGAGTTAGTTTACTTATATGGTTGTTTTGAGGAATTAGAGTTTAATTATTGAGAAGGTAATTTTTTTTAAAAAAGAGTTTTATATCTACTGTAATTATTCAGTTTTGCCTTTTCTAGTTGCAAAAATTTTCAAATAAAAATATTTATAAAAATTATCTACAATTTATATAAAGATTATATGTGATTTAATTTAAATCTTTTAAATATCCGATTCTTTTAATTTCTTCATAACTCACACAGAGTGAAGAACACACTAACAAACTATATCATAAAGATGTCATAAAAATCATAAATTTTATTTAAACTGTATTTTTGAATCACGCTTTTAGATTGGATGCAAGCTTGCTCCAGATTAGGCGGGATCCCCAACAAATTGAAATTGAAATTATGCTTGCTGTAAATGCAGAGAGTTGATACAAGTTTGAGAACTTAAAATTTAAAAGCTCACTAGCTACCACAGCTGCAGTTCAGAGAAGCTCATTTCCAGTCTCCAAACATAGTTTTCTTGATGAGGTCATGCAGAAGGGTGAATCGAAACAGCGCAGGTTCGGAATCGAATAAAAGATAACACCTAAAACAAAGAGTTCCTAATCAACTAGTTCACATGGCTGTAGTAAAATTGTTCACAAAAGATACTTCAAGGCTATAAATTTCATGAGAAAACAAAGAGAAGTGTCAACTGTTTGATTTGCTTTAGTTTATACTGAATGTACAAAACAATAGCAATCTTATACAAAGGCAGTTTCTACATATTCACAACATACTTTTTTTTGGCAATTTTTGATTCTCCCCGAAGCACAAAACATAGGAGACTCAAAATGAATTTTGCCAATCCAATGCAAGATTAAAAAAAAAAAGAAAAGAAAAGAAAAGAAAAAACAAACAAAAACCGAGTAAAATTCCTTTCAGCTTTTATAAGCTCAAGCACTTCAGCGAAAGGGCGAAAAGAATGACTAATCCCAGCTGCACATATTCCCGCTTCTGCACGTGGAAACCATTACAATATCGCACAGCCACAACCGCAATCTTTCTGCTTCTTTCGTGCTGTTCTATCTGTTCATCGAGAGGATAAAATGTTTTGAGTTCAGGAAGAGAATGGTGAAGTTAATAGTTCAATGGCATAAGAAGATACCAACCTGAGTTTTTTTTTGGAGGCGGAGAGCGAACGATAGCAAGCATAGTTGTCACCCCAGAAAAATCAAATGTTGAGCTTTTGTACTCCAACAGAGTTTTACTGTTCTCTAGTATCTTTCCAGAATTAATTAGCTTAAGATCGTTTACGGACCTCGGACCGATTCCCTTCTCTGCAGTTTAAAGCCGTATCTTCAAGTTTAATGCATATTGGTAGGGCGAAAAAAAAAATGCAACATAGAAAAGTAAAACATGTTGACATAGATATAAACATAAGTTAGCAGCAGCTGTAAGGTTTATTGACATACCAACAACCAATAAATAAAATTAGTCAATGCTTCTAGCACCTGCATAGTGGTCCAGTTGGCCTCATCATTTTAGAAGGAGTAATGAATGATGATGACATTTTTTTTTTTTTATGTGTTCGATTGTTTAATTCATTGAAGAGGTTTGGCATCTATTTCTGCGAAATATGGCTAATCCAACCCTCTGGGCAGAAAAATACTCAATTCCAGAAACTAGCCTTAACTTCGTAGGTATGAGCATCAACCAATATGATCATTTCACTTAAAAACTCCCTGCGATTCTCAATTCGTCCTTATTTAATGGTTATCGCTCAATCATCTTCTATGGAGAAGAGACAATCGATCTTCAATAGCTGTTTACAAAAGCTTACCAACACCAACCTTAAAGTCACTAACACCTTATCCATTGGTGTTGTAGCAACTTGTGTTTCACTCTGTTGCTCTCTATCATTAAAAGCAGTGTTACCCCAAAAGCAAAACATGTCTACATATCCTTCCATAGAGAGTTGCCGTGGCCGGACATAAATAATACTTGAAGTTAAAGTTAAACCCACATTATTTTCTCTATTGCAGCAAATAGGTTCCTTTAAAGAAACAAACTGACCAAACTACTGTTCTGCGAAGTTTATTTAGCAGTATCCTACATTGTGTTACTAATGTTGTTCTTATTGTTCCTCTTCTTGATAATGGTTGCGCACCACGTTTCGTCGACAAAATCGAGATAATACAATGCTTCCAAGGATTAGGAATACTTCAGTTTTACTTAAACATTTTAACTTCTCATATAGAAATTTAAAAGATAACTGCAAACTAAATAAGAAACATTAACAAAACGAGTGGTGAAAAGTCACAAAAAAAGTGCCCGAACGACTCGTAATCTCGCATTAATGATGAAATGCTGCGCGGAACAACAAAAAGTTCCAACATTTGTTGTCCAGGATTTGTCCAAGTTGCAATCTCAGGGTTTCCAAACACATGAAAATATTCAACACTGATTTAATTCAAGAAAGAGCTCAAAAAATGCCTATTCGAAGTTAATCCGATTGTTATTCAATATCAAACAGCATGTTAGAACTTTTTAAATTGCACCTTAAAAAGCAGGAATATAATTCAAACATCATCATTTCGGTAAAAAATTGAAGATATGATCAAACTAACCTTTAGGCCAGTGAGCTATAATACTTTCCTTGAGCGTCGCGACGGTGGCGGCCGTTGAGTACGTAAAGGGGCCGATATCCGATCCATCCTGCAGCCGAAACATGATCTCAAATTGCTCTTGCGCTTCCGGCATCATTCCGAAGATCCCAGAGTTTCTGCAACCAAATTTTCAAAATTTTCATATAGCAATTCTCGATTTGAAATAAAATTTTCTTAAAAAAGATAAATTTGCACACCAAAATAAAAAATTTATCAGAAAACAATATGATAGGGTTCTTAGAGAACATAAAACAAACAGGTTATAGGCACAAAATAGAAACCTTCAATTGAACCAAAAAGGGCATTTTTTTCGAAAATAAAATAAAAAAGATGATTGATTACTTACCAAATGAGAAAAATCCCACCCAAATCTCGATCTGGGTAGTCCCCAAAATCATCAAAAAAACCCTTCGCCACCTCAAAAACCCCTCAAAATCTCTTTTTTTTCTCCAAAAGATCACCCAAAACGAAGCGCGAACGCCTCAAAATCCGACCCAGTCCAATTAATCCACCAAATTCACCTACTGGGATTCTCAACAATCTCAACGAAAAGGTCAAAATTAATACCAACTATGCAAACGAACTGTGATCAAAGCCGAAGAAAATTTGTGGTCAAAGGGATCGGCCAATCTCAGAGTTGCTCATTGCTCTTAAATTAAGCTCGAAAATTTTAAAAGAAAAAGAGTTCAAATCCATTTCGTGGAGGTTCCCTCCATCACCTTTCTCTTTCCTTTTTTTCCCCATTTTTCAATTCAAAAGGTAAAATATATGGAGAGCCCCTCATCTATA
>CM054947.1:2456713-2524213 GCA_029168755.2 Tillandsia fasciculata | reverse complement strand
CAGCCCCTGTGCTATCCCATTATTGCAACTTGGTACCAACACATTTTTATGAAAACCACTTCAAATTCAAAATATTCAAAAAATAAGAAAAATTCCAAATAAAATTATACAAAATTAACATTTGCACTTCTCTGCTGGCCTATCAAATTATACAAAATTAATATTTAAAAAATTTTAAAATGAAACTGAGATACTGAATCTGATCATAATTTGTTATTATCTGATATACAGTAGTTGTATCAGAAGTTAGGCTCAATGAACACACACATGACAAGTACATACGAGAGAGAGAGAGAGAGAGAGAGAGAGAGAGAGAGAGAATTAAGGCCCAAGAAACACATGTTTAACCTTTAAATCTTAATTAATTAGACTCACAATATTCTACCTAACTAAGTACCTTAAAATTTATTTCAAATCACCCACCAATCTCATAATAGTTGGTAGCTTCTGCTTTGCTGGATATTGCTGATCCTTTTTGCCATTAAAAAATTTGATTGATCAATAAACTTGGTGTTTACTTTCTTTAATTTGTATGAATATGCATGCAGAGAAATAATTAACTTTTTTTCCTTTTATATTCAAGAATCACTTGATCTTAAAGTTTGTCTTAAATGCTGCATTCTTCTTCGAAATATCTGGCAAAAACTCTACATCAAGAATATGGCTGATAAGATTGTGTACCTAATTTATTTTTTGCCAATATATCAAGCATTATTTAACTGTTACTTCACTACTACTTTGTTACTATCTTAAATAGATAAATCTTTACGTAAAGTCTAAAATTCATACTCGTAAGTTTAGTTCGAGTCGGTAACATTTCGAATCCTTTTTTTATTTTTTTGTCACTTTAACAAATCTTGAAATGTTAGCAGCTTACGTATGCATGAGAATTATGTGTAACTCTAATTTCATATTTCTCTAACTCATTATAGGTTTATGATAAAGAAAATCAATAATGTTAGAATTTTATGCTCTAAAATTATATTAAATAATATGAAACAATCGTTATTCTTTAAAAACTCTAACTTAAGCTATCAGAAAACGATTTTTAATTAAATATTTTTATATTTAACAAATTAAATATCCTTTTGATAAGCCTTGAAATTTCAGCAGTAGTTGTTGGTAAGTTGGACTTTTTCTTACTTTGTTATTACTGTTTCAAATTGAGGTGACAAACAAAGCATCATTAATAGGGAGTTGGTTGTTAATAGATTCAGGCACCTAAATGAAGGAAGGTAAGTAGATTTGTGTAAAAACTTATTAAGAAGAAAAAAAAGCAAAAAAATAAAAAATAAATAAATAAAGAAGTTATTCAAATATGTTTAATTTGTGGTCCTTTTGATATTGTTGATTATTTGTTATAATTTCCTTCAAGTCATAATCTATTTAATTATGTGATAAGAACATAATGCTAATGAATGGCTGCATTTATTTGGTGCCAGTTTGATAACATGTAGACTGAAAGTGATTTCCTGCAGTTTGATCCAAACTTTATTGATTTTTTTTTTTTTTTTAAAAAAAAGTTACTAGATTCATTTAGTTGGTTGTTTTAGTAAATTATAATATTTTACTACTGTAATTAGTCATCAGAAAAAGTTTTTTTTTCCTCATCTGTTTACACAATTATGAAGATTAATTGCTCAGAAACATTAGAAGTGTTCAGGGATGAACCCACTAAAGTTAATGAATTATTATTGAATTAAGTAAATGAGCTGAAAAAATTTATTTTATTAACAATTCCATTTAGTGCCTCATGGTATACATATGTTTATTATAATTAGCTTTTTGATCTCTGTATACAAGAAATTTCTCTAAGCATAAGCTAATATTAATATTACAAGCACAAAAAGAAAAAGAAAAAAAGATCATAAACAGAGGAAAATGAGTTAAAACACAAACATATATATATATATATATATATATATATATATATATATATATATATATATATATATATATAATGAAACATGAAACATGCAAAATTTAATTTTCTATTGTGACACTCTACTTCTTTTCTTTATCTTCATGTTAAATGATCTGATCCCAACAATAGCCTAAGAAATATTTTGAAGTAGAGTACAATAAAGGCCAAGAGAAACACACACACACACACACACACACACACACACACACAAAAATCATGATACTACATACATGAAGGGATAAGTTATACATGAGGTGAAAGATCTCATGGTAAATTCCACTACCTCTAAGCTCAAGCTTGATCAGCTCTTCAATTATGGAGGGGGTTAGGCCCCGTGGGGACGAGCCGCTTCTCGACGCCATAGCTAGGATCGATTTTGTCTGTCGGCGGTGGTCGGGGCAAACTTTCGCGAGATTGTTTACACCGAAATGGAGGAGCGGGGCACGACGGCTTGACGAAAGAGCTACTTTCATGGTGGTGGTTGTGGTTGTGGTTGTGGAGGTGGCGGCGGTGGAAAAGGCGGTAGTGATCGCTAAGCCGCGCCAACGAATCCTCATGCAATGATGAAGTAGAGTATACAAGCTTAGATGCTATCATGATGAGGATAGAAATGTAAAGGAGTAGCCCAAGGGTCCATATGGTAGTTGTTGCTGTTGAGTTAAAGCTCTTCATGCCTTTGTTTAAGGTAAAGGAATGGCTTTTTGTACTCACAAAGCAAAGTAGACCTATATATGAAGAGAAACACAAGGAAAGCTCTTCATAGCTTGAGGCTTGAAGTGTAAGAGAAGGATGAAAAGAAACAAGGAGTGGGAAAAGGAGAAAGCAATGGAGTGGGGTTTTAAGGACACAGGCAAGAGAACCATGGAGGCATATTATGTGAGTTGGTGCTCCCTAATAGTCATGCACATATAAGTAACTCAAAAATGAACAAAAGCACTAATTGGTGGGTCCATTGTATCATGGGGGGTGATCACATATTCACATGGATGGTGAGGGGAAACTCAAGTTTTGGGCACCATGGGACTAGGTGTAGGAAAGTCACAGTAGACCAGGTTTCCACATCTGGGAACTAGTCCAAGAAGAAGGGAAGATGCTTCACAATTATATGAAGAAGAGGTGAAATTGTACTGGGGTTTTTAGGGACCAGTGCAAAAGTGGAGGAATCACCTGCTAATACTTTTAAGGGCAAGTTTGCCCTACTTGTGCTTCTGTTTTCAGTAGCACCAGTAGTTTCTGGTAAAGTATTACACAAAGAAAGAAATTTAGCACTTCTAGTGCAGCAAGAAACAAAAAATGTCCTATTTAGTGTTTCTGAATCTGCTATAGAATGTAGATGTTGGAAGTATCTTAGTACAGTATTTTTATCTTATGAACAACACTTCACCAACTAGCATTACATCACACAGCAGGGCTGAGACTCTTGCTAAACTGAAGAGTAGTTCGCATTTTTCATTTCCAGGAGCTGAATATTTAGCCACAATGTTAAACTCAAAAGTTGCATAATATGCATATATGCTATATTGTTCCGCATCTTGGCGACAATCACCCCTTCGTCGTAATGGTCCAAGAAACAACAGGTGTAGAAAATAAATAATGAAAAAGAAAAAGATGAATACACTTGAGTTTGGAGTATATTCTGTCAATAAACCCATTTTTACATAAAAAAGTAAGCTTGAAGTAATCATATGTACATTTTGAAGCGAAAAAAGGAACAAACTAAAGATATTGTACTACCGATCCCTGTTTTTAACGTTCCACTGATGTAGATTCACATATGAAAATGCATCATCAACCACATGGAGGGCTTCGACACCAAGAAAAAAGGAAGCCTTATCCTTCATTAATCATTCTTGTCTATGACCACTCAGATAATCGAGGCGTTGTCATCAGGATACCACTCAATAAGATCTTGGACTAAAGGCTTCTCCAAGGCTTCCGAATCTGTAGATGATCCGACCAAGTTATCTGTTGAACATAGTGATTCATCACAGAAACCACACTGACAAGATTCAAGTGTCTCATCTGTCCCCGAGTTTGTTGCCGAGTGAAACCTCTGCAATCCAGTACATATATATACAGAGATAATCAGCTCAATGAAAGTCTTTGGTCATAGAATCAAGCTGAAGGTTTCGTGAAGATGACTTTAAAATAACAGGTTGTTGATCTTGCATCATGATAAAATCACTAGCTTAAATTTAGGGTTCAAAATAAAATGGAAATATGAGGACAATTCTCACAACAATATGAAGGAGCAATTTGCATTCAACTGTAACCTATATTCTTTCCATTCAGAGGAAAAGCTGCACTGCACCAATATTCTCAGAATACGAGATAGTAAAAACATACCTTCAATGCATTCTTCAGTTTCTTGATCTCCAACGATCGAGTTTCAGCTAGCTGCTGTGCTTCCTGGTAACGCCATAGAGCTGCAGTAGATTTTTTTTGTTCTTTGATTACCTGGTAGTTTCATGGCAAAAAGGGCATTTCAGAACTTATAAGATGAAACACCATTGGAACTGTCCTTTAATGCTTTGACTGCAGATCTATAAAGAGAAGTAGTTGACCTTTGTGAATATAGGAGCTCCTACGGAGTCTAAGTTCGTGTTCTGAGAAAATAATTTTACTGAAGAAAAGTTTACAATAAGAGACCCCCTCAACTATCGGCCCTTTCAGAATAGACTGAAAGAAAAGCATATTACCTGTGCTTCTAGTTCCTGAATCCGCTTAATAGATGCCTGTTCAATAAAAGCCCGGCGTTTGTATTCTTCTTCAAGCATGCCTGTAATTTGGTACCTCAGTTCAGCCATTTCTTGAGTGAGGTCTTCTGCTTCATCCTTTGCCTTTAATTTTTCTCCTCGAAGCTCTTCCTGGCAGAATGAAGTTTTACGTACTTTCCCAAAAGGAAATGAAAAGGAACTGCTCTAACAAATTAATTAACTTAGGGTCTAACCTTGAGCTGCTTATTTAGACCTTCAGATACCTGAATCTGATTCGCCATTTTCTCAATCTCATATCTTATGTGCTGATCACATGCTGTTACAACAGCAAGTTTGGAAAGAAATTGGTCCAAAACCTCCTCAAAGTTGCTTCAGAAATAGCAACAAACATTACTACTAACAATTTAAAGGAAAAGATATAGGAGTCAATTTTAAATGCTAATCTGTATGATATTTGTACTGCTGAGCGAAAATGACAAGCAATTAAATCTGGGAAAACAAATATATATCAGATAGCAATTTGTCATTTGAAAGGAAAATATAGCATTTTTTGTGAAAAATTATTCAGAACTCATAAAACAACCCAGTCTGTTGACGATGATGATGGCGGCAACATTAACAATTCACAGACAGGTAGAATTTCATCAAGGCTTACCCCATTTCATGTGGCAAAGTAAGCTCTTTCTTTAGTGCAAGAAGAAAAGCCTCATCTACTTTGCTGCCAAAGATGGCGCTTGTTTCTTTGTATTGCTTCAGCAAATTGTCAAATTTCTCCTCAACTGTAGAAAAGGACCTTTTAGTTATAGCATCTCTCTCCGATAATAATTCTTTTAACTCCTCATTCTCACCCTCCAGACTGTTAATCACCTGCTGCGCTTCAGAAAGCTGTAACTCGGCTTCTCTCAGTTGCAAAGCCAATCTCGCTTCCTCTCGAGCAAGTTGCTGGCCTGAAAAGCTATCTGCTTCAAAGCACTTCTCCTCTAAAGCAGTTAGGTCTAGTTTTAAGCTCTCAACTTCACACTGGGAATCCAAAACTACTGTTTCGAGCTTCTGTATTTCCAAAGCTGATTTTTGCAACTCTTCTGCTTTACATTCCAATTCCTCCATCAAAACCAAGCATCGAGAATTGGACTCATCATTCAACTTTTCAAGTTCCATGAGCTTCAGTTCAAGGCTGTGTACATGCTCCCCCATGAAATTTGCCTCAACATTCCGCAGATTTAACTGATCCTGCAAATATTCTGAATCTCTGGTTGTCAGCAGATGCCTATAGAACAGATTATACACCATACAAATTACTTGATTATGTTACAGATGAGCATACATTATGCAACTAATTCAGGTCATACGCGATGTTATTACTAGTTAAAATGCATAAGAACACGCAAGAAGAGTCACCTATTTCCTGAGAGCAGTTTCGAAGTTCTCTTTCCAATTTCTCGACATATATCTCGTCTTTTCGACATGCCCTGGATACTGCATTTCCATCTAACTGCAATCTCTGTAAAAATCAAACTTTTGGGTTAAAATGAAGAAATTCCATATGATGTTTGTCAAAGAAATAGAACAACATATCAAATCAATGTTAAAGGAATTGCAAGTTCGACGAAAATGGAGAACTTCAACTTTTTTGTCGCAGGAAAATGCAAAAGAAAAAATCGAAGCCGCGATAACTTTTTATGGAACTTTAAGATAAAGTATATTAAATTTATGCTCAAATCTGCTAAGTAGAGCAAAGAATTCAACATACGAAAACTTCGATCGTTATTCTAGATCAATTACCCATAGATTCAAAGGATAATCTAGCTAGCGAGCGCAACTGATTTAACATTAATTTACAAACTTAAAGCAGTTATCTTGAAGCTTTTAATAACAAATAACAATCCAGCTAAATGTATATAATCCAAATCTAATCCGTATTTCAAATCATTCCATGCCATTTCTCCAGTGACTAATCAAAATGCATTAATGGCCTTTTCATCACCAGATGCTATACATAATTGTAACGTAAAAAAACAAAAAAAAAAAACTCCTAATAAATTTCTCCTTCCACAATATTATCAAAATAATTGTAGAAAAAAAAAGGAGTTATAATTTGACCAGGAAAAGAATAGGGCGCCACTTACGGGTCGATGATTCAGGGAGTGCGCTTCTCCTCTTCCGCCGCTGTAATAACACGACGATCCTATGGCGCCCGCTGGGCGCAGCGCGGCGCCATGTGCGTCGTGCCTCGTAGGGGATGCAGAGTCGGAGCCCGTGCTAGGGTTAGGGTTTGGATTGTGGGAAGAGATGTGGGAGGAGAAGGAGGAGGTGGAAGCGCGGCGGGGCTTAGGTTGGTGATGGGCGGTGTTGACGCGGCGGCGCGGCGGCGGCGCCGCCCCCCCTTTCTCGGCGGAGTAGCCTCCGCCGTAGTCCATGGGAGAAGAGGCGTTCGGAGAAATGCCCAAACCAGAGGCCTTTTTAACTTATACTTTAATTCGAAGGAGTGTTTTTTTTTTTTTTTTTTTTTTTTTTTTTTTTTTTTTTTTTTTTTTTTGCATGTTGGTACCTCAAAGCTTTGGATTTCGAGGAAAAGCCCCCCAACAATCAACGAGGTAATGACAAATGTAATCTTATTTTTTTTTTTAAAAAAAATCTCTATTAATATTTTATTACTAATTAGAAGAAAGAAATAAAAGAGAGAGTTATTTAATAATAATAATGCTAATAATTATAATAAAAATAATTTTATTATTATAATAATTATTTTTGTTATGACTATATATATTGAATATGGCAGTTGATATAATTAAAAAAATATATAATATAGAGATAGAATAATTATGCACTATTTATAAATAAAAGTGATAAAATAATAATCAAAAATATTTTCATCCAGATCAAACAAGTAATATTAAGTTTATTCATATTATTTTATTTATTAAAATTATTATTCATACTATATATATTTTTTTACACAGATATTTTACAACAGTAATGTAAAATAATCTTTTATAGTAATATTGTTCACAGTAATATTTTTTTTTTATCTGAAAGAAGAAGGAAAAAAAAAATTCTTCTAATTAACATATAAATTTATATAAATATTATTAAACTATTTTTATTCTCTAATCTATTAAAATGAGATTAGATTAAAGAATTTAAAAAAAAAAAATACTAAATTAAGAATATATATATTTTAAATAAGATTAGATAGAGTATTGTCTCACAATCAACATTGTTTGATTTTTATTTTTTTTTTAAAAAAAGCCTTAGGCCCAAAAAATGAATAAAGCAAGGATAGAACATGCAACTTATTCCTCCTAAGGGAGGTATCTTATTCGCCAAACTAACTTTAGAATCGAAAAAAGTTAAAATAATTACTATGTTCTATCTATTTTATTTATGAAAATAAACTAGATATCTTACGATAAAGTTCAAACAGAATCGTAGCACGTGAGCAACTAATCTCTTACTATAAATTTGATAAAAAAAGCATTTAATGATCTTGGGAAGTTAAGTACTACTAACTTGCTTCCACATTATATATATATATATATATATATATATATATATATATATATATATATATATATATATATATATATATATAGAATTAGGCTAGAATACTATCGATAGCACCAAGCCATTGGTGCTATCAAGTTTTTAGCCGTTGGATGAAAAAATATGCGGTTGAGATTATAGTGGCCCCCTAGGGTTTACTAGGTGGTTGGTTGAATAGTAAAAATCTTAGGAGACCACTATAATCCCAACCGCATATCTTTTCATCCAACGGCTGAAAACTTGATAGCAGTAAAAATCTTAGGAGACCACTATAATCCCAACCGCATATCTTTTCATCCAACGGCTGAAAACTTGATAGCAGCAATTGTTTGGTACTATCGATAGTATTTTAGCCGGACTCTCTCTCTCTCTCTCTCTCTCTATATATATATAATATTGGTTTTATTATAAAAATTACCGAATTTAGAGTGTGGTGTTGAATTTAATTTTTTCTATATATGGACTGACATATAAATTTACAATTATATTATGGACTATCTAATTTAACAGGACCATTAAGTGATCTAATATGACTCTGAAAATATCTATTGGGTATGGATTATTAATATGTAGAAATCCAATACAAGTCTAATTAGGGTTTATGGGACTCTAATTAAACATAGTATATAAGGAATATAAAAGGATTGTGGTCCCGAATCGGATTTCTGCCGTCATTAGTCTCATTCAGAGCAAAATTAATTAGACGACGAATCTAGACTTGGAAGCATTCAATCCAGACAATTTTATTGTCGGTGTTTGAGGAACGATAAAATCTGAAAACGCGTTTCGTCATGCATGGATTCCGATAAGCGTTTATAATATTTTTAAATAGATAAACGATTATCTAATAATTTATATATATTTTTTAGGTTATTTTACATTAATTTGCATACGGATCTAACATGTGGTCCTTACAAGTTGGAGTGTTACTTGAGATTTTGTTAAATGCTGAGCTTGTGTATGACTTCAGAAGGGTATCATGTGTGGCAAGTTCTAAGAGCTATGCTAAATTGTTGCTTCTTGGAATTGGTTTGTAATTTCTCTTCTTTTAGGGATCTATCTGAAAACATTTTGAATTTAAGTTTAAGGAATGTTTGTTTGTTTCAACGTAAGTGGAGAAAATTTATAATTATTTAGTCTAATCTCGAAGTAAACTAATATTTACGCTCAAAGTAGAACTTTTTTTTTATTAGCGATTGCTTATAATAGAAAAATTATTCAGCAAACTGAACTTTCTAGAAACTAAATTTTGGCGCTTGAAGTTTTGTCGCACTCCTATCAATTAAAAAAAAGCCTGCAGAATATAATTTTTATCATTCTCGATCCCCTAATAAAAGAATATGCTGAATATTTATTCAGCGCTCTGAATTCGGTGGAACTAATCGTACTCTTTTCAACTGCTATAGATATTCTTAGAACTCGCTCTAGGATGAGATTCAAAGCAATAGTTTTGCAATGTTGATATCTTATATATGATGTGATGCTTTACCTGAAAATAGTGTTAGTTCTATTTATGTCAAATTGGAGAAACTAATCACATTAATCATATCATTACCTTAAAATTCGGTTAATGACATTGCATACTAGAGTCCAATCAAAATGTGGTTATATACCCAGTTTATCTATCACATTATGAATTTTAAAAAATAATTTTATTACACTTTTATCTCAAAATAAAAATTATAATTGACTGGTTATAGATGATGTTGTATGACTCGTACATAGTAGGCTTTCTCGATTTGAAGAAGTATGCATGCAAACAATTTAAAATCGGTTTAATATTTTATTAATTTTCATATTTGTATATATCAAATTTAAATGCGGATGTAATTTTGTTAAATATCTGATCGTATTCGGCCATTTTCACTTATTTAGTTCGAGTTCTCTAGTGAAATATTTTTTGTCTAGTTATGCTCACCACTGGGCTTGGATGTTTTACTGAACAGGGTTAAAATAATTTTTGAGCATAAATATTTACATTTGTTGTTTGATTCATCGTATTTTCACCTTCGAATTGATATTCAAACTTTTTAAAATAAATATTACAAAAATAATAATAATAATAATAATAAAATATTAATTCATCTCTCACATGTTTTATTTTGAATTTAATCCATCTCAGACAAAGTTAAGCACAGACTATGTGCCCCACAACATGTAGTGCTTTGCCTCCTCGCGCATTTGGTATAACTTTTGAAAGGTACTAAATTTTTTCTGAATTTACTAAAATATTTGTCTAAATTTTAAATTTTATTAGTAAATTTAAAAAAATTGGTGATATCTAAAAAGTTTTTTAAAAATTAATAAGAGAATTTTGGACGGTCAGAAATATATTAGATATTTTTAAAACTTTGAAGGACATATTAAATATTATTTTTTTTTTGAGATTTTATTTATATACTTTTTAAATATTTGTATTAACATTTCACTTTAAGATATGAATAATTAAAAATAAAATTATCTTCCAACGCATAAATATTATCTCATATTTGCTGTTAGCTGGATTAGAAAAAAGACAAAGCTGTGGAAGAAGATTGGGAGGAATTATTTTTTGTTTGTTAGTATTTTTTATTTTATCTTATTTACATTTTAGGGGATTATGTTGTAGCCTAATTTAATATTCTCTTGAATGAAGCGGATCCTGACTTTTTTTTATCTCAAAAAAAAAAAAAAAAAAAAAAAAAAAAAACACTTGGATATATAATAAAGCCGGTCCACCGTGAACCCGGTCCAGGCGATATTTGGTCTGTTGTCAACTGTATGGCCCGAAATTCCCTTACTCTAAGTACCAATATCTAAAACCAACCAATCGGCACCTGCCACGTAACCATTTCTCTGTTCCCTGTTTCGTGTTCTGTGTCCGCTAAAAACCAAGGAATCCCCACCACCACCACCGTCAGATGCTCTTCCACCGAACCTACGCGGCAAGATCCCGACCGCCCAATCATCTCCCGTGCGATTCTCTCTCGTGCACACGTGCTCCTCTCTCTCTCTCTCTCTCTCTCTCTCTACTCTGCTTCATTTGCATGGATTTCTCCTCCCAACCAATCCGACCCAAGCAAACCAAAATAAAACAACGATACTTCGCCATTTTTATTCTAACCACCCCCTCCTTTCTCTCTCTCTCTCTCTCTCTCTCTCTCTCTCTCTCTCTCTCTACACCTTTTCCTCTTCCTCTTCTTCTTCTCTTGCAGTGTGAAATGGTGGTAATCATGATGAGATCTACAATTCCAAACTCGGCATTTTCTGGATGGGTTCTTCTCGGATCGATCTAAAAGCCCACAATTTCTCAGATTCGATTGGTTTTTTCTTCTTCTTCTTCTTCTTCTTCTCTTTTGCCAATCCTTTTCCCCTGTTTTTAATGGAGACGAAGCATTGCTGCAAGGCCTGCGGGAAGAGCTTCCCCTGCGGGAGATCATTGGGCGGGCACATGAGATCTCACTTGTCGCTCATCAACTCCCCGTCGGCGGCGGCGGCGGCGGCGGCGGCGGAGAATGCGAGGATCGGGCGAAGCTCGATCGGGCCCGGATCGCGGTCTTACGTTCTCCGAGAGAATCCGAAGAAGACTTGGAGGGCCCAAGTCGCCGGCGGTAACGCCGATCTCGATCTCAAGAAGTTGCCTTCGGAACGCTCGAATTGCCATTCAGATAATGAAGTACAAGTACAAGTACAAGTAGAAGAAGAAGAAGAAGAAGAAGAGAGTTCGTCGCGGAAGCAGCGAGAGGATGTGGCTCTTTGCCTTATGATGCTCTCGAGAGATAACATTGACGATAAAGGATTTGATAAGGAATTGAACGAGGATTCCGGTTCTCTCTCGAACGAGACCGAGACCGAGACCGAGACCGAGAGATCGAAGAGGCGATCAAGAGTGTGCTTTTTATCGAACGGTCGAATGGTGGATTCCGGTGCTTCCGACGACGACGACGACGGTGGTCTAGCTGAGAACTCTCGCGTCTCCGAAATCAATAAGAAAAATGGCGAATTCGGTGATTTCGGTAGCTCCACTAAGAAGAAGAAGAAGAAGAAAAAGAAGAAGAAGAAGAATAGGCCATACAAATGCGCCACATGTGACAAATCGTTTCCATCCTACCAAGCTCTCGGAGGCCACCGCGCGAGCCACAAGAGGATCAGGGGCTTCTCGTGCTCGTCGAAGACGCAGGAGAATAGCTCGGAGACGAATGCTTCATTCGAATCGACGACAGTCGAAGAAACTCTCGACAAAGGCATCATCAGTGTTGATCGTTGCTGCGCGGACACGAAAAGAGTAAATTGCCATGAGTGCCCGTTTTGCTTCAAGGTTTTCACCTCTGGCCAAGCTTTGGGTGGTCACAAAAGGTCTCATTTGGTTTCGAGATCCGATTTCCCCCAAGTTTCTGGCATTAACCAAAACTTCGAAATTGTGCAGAAAAAACCAAAACAGCTGAATTTGATCGATCTCAATCTCCCCGCTCCCGTCGACGAGGATTCGAGTAATACTAATGAGAATTATGAGTTCAAGTCATGGTGGATTTGAAAGGGATTCAACTCAATTCTTTTCATTCAGTAATTTTAATTAGATTTGTTAATGAATCAACTGTTTTTTATCTCTGATCTTCTCTATAAGATATTCAAAGCTCAAATATTATATATTTTCCCTTTATTATTGGTTATTTTATTTGAACCACATAATATGATGGATGATTAGTCACAATTAAGATCACTAAGTTTTTGTAATGTGAATTGCCATTTTGGGTTAGGTACAGTAATTTATTCTAGATGTAAATTATTAATATAAAGTTTTGGTCTTTTTCAATCAGATGTCAATATGTTAACAGACTTTAAAGTGTACTAGAACTATTAAGCAAATAGATTATATTCCAAGTTACAATTTCATTTCAAGCTGATTTAAAGTGTTTCATGGTTAGTTGGGTGTTACCAAATAAATATTCAGATTAAGAAATTTTAGCATCTTGTCATGCTCTTCTTAGTGCATATTTTGATTTGTGGGAGACAACTTACTCTCATCAATACTAATTAGCTTCATATAGGAAAAGCAAATGATGGATGTAGTCAAAGCTGCACAGTTTTTTTTTTTTTTTTTTTTTTTTTTTTTTTTTTTTTTTTACTATAGATTGTGTAAAATGATGATTCACATTTTACATGTTAATGGTAGATGTAATAGAAGTTGATGTGAACTTGTACAAACTACACACTTTTTTCTTTTTTGGCCAACAGATCATAAGCTAAATTGGCATCATGAGATTTTGCAACCTAAAAATGAAGTGATTGGGCATTGAAATTCTTTAGCAGACATGGATGATGGCCTCTCCCAAGGAATCTGCATATTTACAAAGTAGATGGTGGCATGTGATATCAAGTTGGTTGGTCACTTTGTTCCCTAGTATACATGACAATCCATCTCACTTAGGCATGTTGATGTCTTCCTGTTTCCATGCTTTTAGCAATGTAAATTTGTACTTGTTAATGTTTGTTTTTTTACTTTTTCAAGCATTGATTGCTGTGGAGAAACTATTGGCTGGACCAGGTCCAGTGCATCATCCTTTTTGTGTTTTTCTTGTCTTTCTTGACTACTTTTCTTAGAGTGGTTTGCTAAGGAAAGTTGTTTCTGAGAACCTCTTAACTCTCCCCTACTTCAGGCAATCTGACAAGGAGTTGTCTAAGTGTCTGATGAACAAATAAGTTGTGTGCTCTTAGTTCCTCCAAATTTAAAATTTACTACATTTCAGTCAACTGTAATAGCTATATTTCAATGGCAGGTCTCACAGAACTGAACATTTCTTAATGCAATGTTTTGAGGTTTATATGTTCAATTTAACTGCTTTTGTGTTTATGATTATTTGATTTGTTTGTGGAGACATAGAATAGTTAGATTACAAAGAGTGTAAAAATTTGGTATCAGGAAGAAGATTAAAATTTCTAAAGCACTTTTGCTCTATCAACTGAACACTCCATACTTTTCTTGTATGAACTAATCCAGAATCTAATTTCTAATTTATTCTACTCTTCAATTGACTAAGTACAAGGCAAACAGGTTACTGCTGTATGCAATCTTTCAACAACTTGCTCAGCCTGAAGCTTATTCTTATGAATTCCATTTTTCTTTTTCTTTTTCCCCCCCCTTTTCCATCTTCTTATTTCTGACATCACATCTCTTTTTGTGTTGTTGTTTTTTTTTTTTCTCCAGCATTATACCTTGGTGAATTGCAATTTGCAACACATTATATTCTTTATAAAGTCATACCTATATATATATGATGAAATAATCAGTATTGACACTGGGCAAAGACCTTCCTAATGGGTCATAAAAAAGTTTTGCATCTAGCTCAAGTCACACTCCATCTAGTAACTTGAAAGGACTGCACTCAATTTGACAACAATAAAGAAATAGATAAGGTTCTTTTTATTTATCCTTCTTGTCCCAAACATGTGTGCTTTATATTCACAGTTCAAATGAAGAATTGTGTCAAGTTGGCAAGATGTGCACCAGCTACATGCTTGGAGAACACTCCTGAAATCATAGAAAATTGGACACTTTTATGCTGTGTGGGACTACCTAACATATCTTTCTGTCATGGTGTCTTTTCTGAAACAATGCTCTTCCAAGTTACTGCTGTTAGCATACTGAATGACCCGGAATACGCCGCTCTTAGAATAGAGAATGACTCAGAATCCACAACTGTTTTTTTACAAATTATCCAGTCAAAACAATAAGATTGGTCAAGCAAAGACGGGATCTTAAGAATTTTATGGATCACTTGCGGCTTCTGACATCATCGATATCTTTATTAACAGTTTAAGTACATAGCCGTTGACGTTAACTAACATCCCCCTGAAAAGGTTGTGGCAACAATGCCACCAAGTTAAGCATATCATCATTTGTTGGGAACTAAATCCATCACTATCTCAATAATTAAATAAAACGAAACTATAGTGCCTCTTCACCTGATTTATGGAACAAGATTCTTTGCTAAAGAGAAGATTCTATACATTCTATCAAACAAAAACAAATTATAAAACTTTTGATAAGGATTAATTTGAAGTTTCAACTTCTAGATTGAATAGGTAAGTTGAGGATTTGGAATGAAAAGCTATTGGGCTTCTGCAAATAGCACTTCTCCTCCTGAAGCTTTAGTCAGATCAGACAGACCCCACCTAGAATTTATCACCCAATTCACCTGCTGCTGAAGATCTCGCTCTAAATCTTAAGACTAACTGCTTCCATTATTTCAGATGTATCGATGCAGCGATGAATCAAATCAGGTAAAAGTTTAAGAGACACTAAGCTATGCATTGGGTAGTAAGGCAAGCACCGAAACAGAATTTTGACAACAAAATCACGCTCAATTAAGAGAGAGGAACCTTCCAGCCTCATTACATCTTTATAATCCAGAAAACCGTTATTATTTCCAGTAAATGATCCACCCAACAACAACTTACAAGCTCATCTCATAAATAGGAAATTTTATTGACTGCTGACACATGACAAAAAAGTGAAAACACGGAAAAGCAATTTTCCTATAATAAATCATCGTAAACAAAGATATGTAAATGTAAATTAATAAATTGACGGTTCTGAACAACATAAAACCCCCTTGTACAAAGATTCTCTAGTTAGGAAAGAAGGGATTGCTCTATAAAATAATTTAAGGATTACCTTCATGCAGTCCTAAAGAGCAAATCTTCAGGACTAAATATTGTATTTAAGCTACTCTCTACAAGACACCCAGACCAGCTGATTTCCTTCATGAATGTACATTGAGAATCAAGAAGATTGATCCCACAACCGCGACAAACTATAGAATCTTCAAAGGATTTGATGCAATGAGAAAAGCCAAATCAGAGGCCAGGCAGAAAACTAGCTGATGCTGTGACGACCGATAACATTATTCTCGTAAGCATCTATACCAATCACTTCTTCAACCACATTACAGGTCGACAAAAAATCTTCTCTCCTCTCATGATTAAAGTTCATTTCCCACATTTTTGGGTCACAATGGCCATCGAAGAACCCATTATCTGCAATACCACTCAACCAATCATTTCTATGTTCCCTCTGGATGTTTTCATTTTCTTCGATGCTAAAATGTTGCATCTCGTCAGCCTGACTAGCAGAGTCAGCCCCGTTATTCTGGCCCTCGAATGAAGTGCATGATTCATCCTGGATACCCAGATCATCTGAAAGGCCATGCAGATTTTTTCCGGCGACCCCTTCATTTTCTTCACCATCACAGTCATCCCCCTCTTCAGATTCTTCATGAAAATCTTCCCCCACACAATCTCCGCGACTATAACCTAAGTCCTCCCTGTCAGTCAGAGAGTCCACAGCAGAATCTTCTTCTGTTTCGTCCTCTTCAAACTCATCTTCATCGCTGTCTTGCCATTCATCATTGTCGCTGTCCACATTCATGGGATCCAACCTGTTCTGCTCAGCCCTCTTTCGTAGCATGAAGACGTTAAAATAGTAACCGACCAACTCTTTGCAGCTTTTTGAAGAGAATACATGGGGGAGCTCATCCCAAAAGTTCTTACCCAAGGAAGCAGGATTGGATAGGACGACTTCCTGGAAAAGCCTCTCCTCCTCTTCCGTCCATTTCAAAGCTACATCCTCTCCCATCTCACAAAAACCTAATGCTTCGAATCTGTCCGGCCCCAAAGCTGTCTTGAGATTCTCTCTCGCCACCATCACATGCTGTTTCACGCATTGGATGGACCCAGGTTCAGGGCAGCTACAACGTATATTACTGTTTACAGTTCTGATTTCTGAAGCTAAGCCATCTGTATTAGGCATTGGAATGACACAAGTTCTAATCCACTTCTCACTATCCTCATTTTCATCATCCACAGGACGATAAGCAGAAGCTAAACATGCCTCCGAATTAAGTGAAGAGGCATCACCGCGAAAAGAATCCCCCGAGCCATTCCTAAAACCTCTTGGCTTCCAATCTGGAAGATCGGCCTGATGATTGGGCCCAATGGCGACAGGTTTTCGAGGATGAATTTCGAGAACAGGTGAATGAATCTCATCTACTTGATTAAATCCAACTGCTCGTTGGCAATCCTCGAGATAGAAAGGAAAGAAAGGTGTCCGAACAGGTGGATCAAAGCTAGGAAAATAATTATTGTCTCTGCTGCCAAAATATTTGTCCACTAAAACTGGCAAGAGAAAGAGGTGTTAGCGTAAGCTTCTCTAGGTTCAACACATTCTGATTATCAAAAAATATTATACACGAGTAAAGAGAATTAGCTTGAGAAACCTGAGGCAGGTAGCCCCTCAAAGGCAGCAGAAGTAAATGAAAATTCTTCAAATGAATATAACTTTCTATTCTGGTCCACTTGCTTTGGGCGTTTAAGAGCAACTTGGGAAGGCTTGCCATCACAAAGAGGCCGCTTGCTATGCTCCAACTTGAAATGTTCACTAGTGCCACCTGTCACCAAAGACGAACAGAATTTGTCACCACGAGAACATTTCAGGTCATTAGCTCCTATACTTTACTAAAGATTTTCTCAATCTTCTTTAACAGAATAGAGCGAATAGGAAACTAATTCATCACTCTATTTGTCTTCCAAGAAAATTTTGGCACTGTTTACCTTTAGATGAAGAAATGCCAGAGACTGGTGCAATTAGGTCGTGCTCCTCCAACCCACTTAGGTTCTGATCAGCAAGATGGTCAAAATGATCATCTATGAAACGTTGTTTGCCGTGCACAAACACCATACTTGACCTGCAGGACAAACAATCAATTAGATAATATATAATGGAGCAAAAGAGTAATGCACTGGAGATACCAATAATGATATGTATCACTTAGCCATTTAGGGAAGTGTAAAAGCAATTGAAGCTCCTAAAAGAGACCAGTTGAGCTTCAAATAGCACAATACAAAATGTGGAGTAATTTTCACCAATGAAAAATTTATTAAGAATGCAAGAGTTACCTTTATAGTGTATAATATACCATAAGCGAAAGAATGCTAGGTCATAAACCAATTCATGTCATAAGGAGCAGCAAATATTTTAGGTGCACTAAATCAAGTTGTTAGAAAGCTGCAGGTTCTATGAAATAACCTTCAAACAAAGGAAAGCTACCAGTTGCCAACAAAAAAAAAAAAAGAAGCTAAAAATACACCATGAGATCATAACGGCCACCATGAAAATAATAAAATCACAGATTGTAGCAAATCAATTAACGAGCTTATCAATCCTTCCGGTAAATCATAGCTCAAGTTTCAATGTCATTGGCAATTCCACTTGTGAAGGGAAAGGCACACAGTGATAAAGTCATTCCAGTTCCATTCAGGCTCATTCTGATTACAATTTGCGAACCAAACTCATCCTCACGCATCACCATAAGTCTTAGGAACGGCAACGTGTTAAAACACATACACATTCCTTGAGTGAGCCTCTCTACTTATCTACTGAAGATAATACAAAGTCCTAGCAATAGAAAAAAGGAATGCCAAAATAGAAATTCTAGTTAAAAACAAACAAAGAGCCATCTAAATCAACTGCATAAGCATTACATTAAGGGAATCTACTAAAGTTGCTAATTACTGTGTTAAGCAGCAATAAATGCAAAAGATAAATTTAAAACAAACAGCTGCTGCTTTAGAACATGTGGACCCAGAGCATTCGTACATGATCAAATCAAATAAGATATCTAAACCTTGACAAACAACGTGCAAATTACCGTATAACTGGACCAAAAAAAAAAAAAAAAAAAAAATCAGCATAAGGTACTTAATAAATGAAATTTACACGTTATGTTTAGAATGATTGGATCTAGCAAGATGATAATTGAATAAGGAAAAGGATTTCCCGCAACAAATACGAAACCCTAAATCCTAAAGCGATCCAATTCAGATACCGGAATCCACCAAGATATCATGCAATTACAAGAGGGCAAACGATCCACATCCCGATCAAAGCAATATCCCCAAAACAGATCAACGAAAACAGATCGAAAAGTTCGGAATCCGAGCAAACCCTAACCTCAAATCACGCCCCGAAGAACCCGCGTCACCGGCTTGTCGCAACCTCGATTCGGGTTCGCAAGCCTCGACAATCAACAACCCCAAAAGGATCGTACCGGAGATCCCGATATTCGCGGCAGATCCACAGGTCGGGATCAAGATCGGGGGGCCAACGGACGGCGTGCGCCGACGCAAGAAGAAGCCAGCACCCGAAACCCTAACCCTAGAATCGGAGCGACGGTAGAGGAGAAGGGGGAGGGGGGCGGAGATCGCGGGGGCGGCGGAGGAGGAGGGATCGAACGCGGCGGCGTATCGGAGACGCGGAAGAGGAGGGATCGAAAGGGAATCGGGATCGCGATCGAAGGGATTTGGGGGTGCGGGGATGGAGAAAGTGTAAAATGACCAAAATAGGGCACAACGTGCCCTTTTGTAATTTTTCTATTCAGGGACCTTAATTTACGGAAGTACCCGCGTATATAACATGTGCTGTATTAGTGAAATAATTATTGTTGGTGTGGGGACTTTTATGGTATTTTGGAAATTGTTTGGGATAGTAATGTTCTAGAATCTCAAGCAAGGCGGCTCAAATTTTTTAT
The DNA here is from genome assembly GCA_029168755.2 of Tillandsia fasciculata. Classification (NCBI taxonomy): domain Eukaryota; kingdom Viridiplantae; phylum Streptophyta; class Magnoliopsida; order Poales; family Bromeliaceae; genus Tillandsia; species Tillandsia fasciculata. The sequence goes on along the minus strand of CM054947.1, from coordinate 2,504,465 downwards.
TTTTTATTTTTTATTTTTTTATTTTTTTGGGGTTAAAAATTATGGCACTCAGATATAAATTTTTTAATTTTACTGTTTTTTAAAAAATTTGTTTGATTCGATTGGTTTGAATTATAAAATCTGTCGGGAATTTGGTATTCTTTTTGATACTAGATTTTGTAAATCTATAATTCGCTTCTGTATCGAAAAAGTCAAATCAAATTTTTATTATAAATTCTTTTTTTCAACAAAACATCAAAATATACCTAAATCTAGTTAAATTAAAATTTATTTTAATTAATATTTAAATCTAAATTAAAATTTAAATATTAATTCTAATTTAATTAAGATTTAATTACAAATCTAGACAAATCCTAACAGAATTAATGAATCACATATAGGATACTCTAATCAAGGTTTTTTTTTTTTTTTTTTTTTTTTTTTTTTTTTTTTATAAATTCAGAAGAGTCATTGTTGAATGATTTAAATAAAATAAAATTGAATTCAGATTGCAAAATCAATGGCTAAGTGTGCAAAAATAACTCGTAAATTTCATTTTCTGTTTTAAGGAATAGTTTGGTCATGTGTAGTTATAATTATAATTATATTTAGATCAAAATTCAGTATTTAGTTTGATGTTTTTGAATTCAAATGTTGCAGGTAGAATTATATGAAAAAATCGCAATTGAAACTACGTCAAAATTGAAGAGCCCTAATGTTTTTAAATAAGAAAAATTCTACATCAGAGATAATCTCACCCGGCAATTTTACAAAACATATTCCTCATTTACATAAAATTAAATAAATTATTTATAATTACAACACTTTTTACTATATCGAATGAAACAAAAATCATGATTTTATTTACATCCAACCAAAGAGTAGCTTCTAAAACCTAGAAATTGCATAAATCATTGGTAAACTGACAATTTTACCAAAAAAAAATAAAAAATAAAATAAAAATAAAAATAAAAATTCTAGCAAAAAGTTGAAATACACTTTTAGCCTGAGAGTAGATGCTAATACAAAAAAATAATATTTTTTTTGTTACTAGGAGCACTTTTTCAAATAGCTTTTTCAAACAGTACTTGTTGTTAAAAAAAAGCTCAAGTCACATCAAAAAGGCCCAGAATAACCTTCCACTTATCACTTTTCTATGCTCATCTGCATTATTTTTAAAGAATGAAGCACAATAACAACTTTTCTGCATGTACAAAAGCCAACCTACTAAAAAAAGAGGGACAGGGCTCCTAAACATTAGTGATGCCCATAAATCAGGAATTCCATATTTGGAAACTTCAAGCTTCAAGTCTTCAACCAAGCCATATCCAAATTCAAGCTGCAAAAGCAATCATACCCATGAATCTAAACTTCTTTTCTGAACATGATGCATCCATCAGATCCAGATTCTGCACATACAATGCTTATGCATAAGGAATCTCACAGCATGAAACCAATACATGTAAACCTCATGATTAATTGCTATGATCTTGTTAATAAAACCAGAGAGAGAGAGAGAACATGGCCCAACATGAAAGCAAGCAATTATGGGAGAAAATAGTGGATCATATAGTCAACTCTGCCAAAAAACAAAAGGAAAATAATAGGCTTTCCAGTGAATCATATGATATTATTAAAAGAAGAAGTAACATGTTCCAACAAGTATGTGCTCAGAAAACATGTTCCAAGAGAGTACATCATGCTCACATGGAGTAATATGCAAATTTGCAGTACCTGGTGCTGGACATACCATCTTCTCTTCTTCAATGCAGGAATATTCTATTTCTGGTTTGCTTAATTCCAGTCATCAAGAATTTTCCTGCTCAAATTTCAAGGAGATAAGTAAGAAAATGTTCCATGACACAATGCAGTTCACATTAAAGAATAGTATGCTACCAATTGAGCCCCTGCAGCTTTTCCAGGAAGTGTTTTCTTTTCAGATGCACATGTGCAATCCCTATTGTTGACCCTTTTTCAGAAAAAAGAAGCACATGAACATTTGTCACAATTAATGGTTGGAAAACCAAGATTTGAATCAAATAGAGATGAGCCAAATTGGGAGGACAGAGCTTAAATTGGCACAATGAATAGGCAGGCAGGCTAATGGAATTGGTAGTCCAGTACTTGAGCATAAACCCAGTAAGAAGAACAGCATCTGAGTTCCAACATTTCAAATCAAAAAACGAAAATTTTTGCCGATCGCAGCTCTGATGCAAAGAATAGTATCAACACTGCAAGGAATGATGCTGTTTTTTTTGTTCCTTTTTATGAAGCTTTCTGCTGTAAGACTCAGCTGTATCTTTTAACTACCAATGCTCTTTTACAGGGAAAAAAGGAGAATAAGCTGAATCTACAAATACTATAGGTGCAGTAACTATGTGTATGATCTAATTAGTGAATTACAGTAAATATTTCATGAAATTTGTGAATCTGAAATTCTACTCTTCCAAGTTCAAATGAGGCGATTTTCCAAATCCGTTCATTAAATTTGCTACTGTTTATACTTTACAGTGAGAATATCCGTAAAAACTACCAGGTGAGTGCTATTAAATGCTTAAAAATTAACTACTGGGAAATATCAAATAAAGACCTGAAAAATTTGCTCTTTACTCAGTCATACTCATGATTCTATTCTATAAAGAAAAGTTATCGAACCGTTAGATGAATACACACCTTTTTCCCTCTTCATTATTCCACATACCCGCAAACTTTAATGCACCTCTATATCTTTTCAAACTTGCTAAGATTTTTAATAAGAATATTCTTGCAAGTGCATTCACGACAAATATCTGAAAATGCTTCACAAATACTCAACAGAGAAGGAAAAAAAAAAAAAAGCATGCAAAGAATTGTGGGCTTCCACCATGTATGCAAATTAATTTATTAGATTCCACAAACCAGAAACAAAGGAGGCACAGATGAATTTAGCATAATTAAATATGAAAGCAACAATGGAGAAGTTATTCTTAGACTAATTCTATCTCAGGCAGCATAAAACAACAACAAAAATATAGGTTTTCTCTTTTAAAAATAACAAAAGACGCTTCCTACAAGGTATAATAAGACCATCAGTGGCAACGACGAGCAGATGACTCAGCTGACTCTAAAAGCTACAATTTTGAAAACAAATAGGCGATTAAGAAAAGTGCCAAATCTTTAGCAACAAAAAAAAACAACAACAATTATAAGAATCTTCAAATTAAACCTTATACCGAGCCTCCGAATAGAATTACTCTCCTCGAGCAGCTTTTATTTAGGCAACGGCAGGCATGTCCTTGAGCCACTGATCAAGCGGCTTCCCGATCGAGTAAACAATGAACCCAATCTCTCTCAGCTTCTCGGGGTCGATTACATTACGCCCGTCGAAGATGAACGCCGGTTTCTGCATGTTATCGTAGATCTTCGCGTAGTCGAGCTTCTTGAACTCGTCCCATTCGGTCAAAATGCAGACCCCGTGGGCCCCCTTGGTGGCCTCGTACGCGTCCCACGTCACGGTGACCTGCTTCACAGCCGTCGGGCTCATCGGCTGGAGGTGGATCGGGTGGTCCCAGTCGAACTTGTTCATCGCGAGATCGCGTTGGATTTGATCCTCGGTTACTTGAGGATCAAAGATGCTAATCTTAGCCTTATCACCCAAAAGCCCCTTGCACACATCGATTGCGGGGGTCTCCCTCGTATCACCAGTGTCCTTCTTAAAGGCAAATCCGAGAACGGCAATCTTCTTCCCCGCAACCGTGTTGAACATGGAGGACACAACCCGGTTCACGAACCGGCTCTTTTGGTAGTCGTTGATCTTGATCACCTGCTTCCAGTAGTTGGCGACCTCCGGCAGGCCGTTGCACTCACAGATGTAGACCAGGTTCAAGATATCCTTCTGGAAGCAGGAGCCACCGAATCCGACACTAGCGTTCAAGAACTTGGGCCCGATGCGGGAGTCCTTGCCCACAGCATAAGCCACCTCGGCCACATCGGCGCCCGTGGCCTCGCAGAGTGCTGACATGGCATTGACAGAAGAAATCCTCTGAGCAAGGAAGGCATTTGCAGCGAGTTTAGATAGCTCTGCGGACCATAGGTTGGTGGTTAAGATCCGATCCTCAGGGACCCAATTGGCATAGACCCCTTTTAGGGCCTGAACAGCTTTCTGACCTCCAGGGGTCTCCCGCCCACCGATGAGAACACGGTCTGGGTTGAAGAGGTCCTGAATTGCAGTCCCCTCAGCGAGGAACTCAGGGTTGGAGAGGATCTGGAAGTTGATTCCTTTGCTATTGTGGGTCAAGATCTTCTCGATGGCCTCGGCAGTCTTGACTGGGACCGTTGACTTTTCGACCACAATCTTGTCGGACTTGGCCACGTCGGCAATCATGCGGGCAGCACTCTCCCAGTAGGTGAGATCAGCAGCCTTGCCGGCACCGAGTCCGCGGGTCTTGGTCGGGGTGTTGACCGAGACAAAGATAATGTCAGCCTCCTCCACGTGCTTCTCGATATCCGTGCTGAAGAAGAGGTTGCGGCCGCGGCACTGCTTGACAACATCATCGAGGCCCGGCTCGTAGATGGGGAGCTGGTCACTGTTCCATGCTGAGATTCGAGTAACGGAAATGTCGACAACGACGACCTCGACTGCTGGGCACTTGAGGGCAATCACGGCCATTGTGGGGCCACCAACATAGCCGGCGCCGAGGCAGCAGATCTTCACCATCTTTTTTAGCTTAAAAACTGTTTGAATTAATGCCACAAAAACAGAAAAACAAGCCTAATGAGATAATATCAAAAGACTAATCTTTCTAAGGCATTTTTGAGCAAAAAGTCGGACGGCAAAGCAACTCTTTCAAAACCTTATTACTTGTTAACAGACCAAACAGTTCCGGGGATGAATTTAAAACTTCCAATGATCAAATAAGAAAATCAGGAGAGTAAAAAAAAAAAAAAACAAGGCATTACTTCTAGAAGCATGTTAAAGAATCTTAAACAACAATACAGAACATAATACATAGAAAGATCAATCTTATTCTAACATTAGTATATTTTAAAATAAATTTGATTCAAAAAAAATATAAAAGATGAAGCTCATTGGCATATGTGTTTAACTATTATTAAAAAGCAGGGCTCAATCTACACCTGAGATTAACCTCGATGATATTGGTAAGTGAATGAGGACACAGATCAAATTGAATAAAATAAAACATACAATTCAACCACAAGAACCTGTAGATCTATATAAGATCTCCCTGATCCCTCACATTGAATCCTGATATAGTCCACAGATCTATAAAAAACGTCTTCAAATCTATTAAATTCTAAAGCTAATAACGCAAATTAGCTAAAATATGAACAGATCTAGTTCCCAGCACACATTCCCACTCCTACAAACATTCAGATCCACATTTTCCAGCAAAAAAATGACTCGATCTAACCCAAATTTTCCCCAAATGGACCAAATCCGCCTCAAAAATGCATAGAAACCTACAGATCTACGAGATCCCAAAGTCAACGTACACAATCACAAACTCAGATCTGAGAGAGAACCAAAGAAATCGCAGAGCCATGATTGATTCACGAATCGAAACAAATTGCACCACTAAAATCACAGATCCAGCATCAAATGAGATCATAAACAGATCGAGACCTCCGGATGAAAGATCAGATGAGATCGGATCGGAAATTTACCTCTCGGAGTCGTTCCTCGTCGTCCCTAGGTCGAGAATGAGGGGAGAGGGAGAGAGAATGAGGGGAGAGGGTTGCGAGGAGGAGCTCTATAAATACTAGTAGAAGCGCGGGGTGTGAGATCTACACATCCCTCGTTCGAGGAACAAACCATATAAATATATATATTAAAAAAAAAAAAAATTGAGCTTTTATCCTTTTAAAAACTAAAGTTAAATTATATAAATTTTTTATTATTAAATATATATTGAAATTTGTATAATTATAAAGTCCACTAAAAGGCAAAAAAATAAATTATAATTACACAAATCTCAATACAAATTCAATAATAAAAAATTAAAAAATATTAATAACTTGTGCTTTTAAAAATATATAAGCCCTACTCTCTCTCTCCCTCAATATATATAGTGTACGATTTATATATTTTTAAAATTACAGATTTATTCATATTTATAAATTTTTTATTATTAAATTTATATTAAAATTTATATTTTTTATTTTATATTTTTTTATATTACAAAAATATAAATTTTAATATAAATTTAATAATAAAATATTTTATAAGTTCGAATAGATTCGTATTTTTTAAAACATATAAACTCTTTTATATATATATATATATATATATATATATATATATATATATATATATATATATATATATATATATATATATATATGCAATTAAAGAACCCCAAAAAAAAAAAAAATAAAAAAATAAAAAAACAGAAAAAAAAGTCAAAGGGTGAAGGTAGAGAGATGAGCTGGAGCGCTCTCTCACGGTTTCGACGAATCTCATTACACTGCAACAATTTTTTTTTTAATATTTTGGTAAAATTATAACGAGCCCCCCTCATTTGTAGATAATTTGAAAAGCATTTTTTATATTCACCCACTTTGAATCTACCCTCTTATTTTTCAAGATATAATTTAACTTTAAATTTAAACGAAATTTATAATTATTAAATTTGTAAAAACCTTATTTATTTATTTTTAAACCACAATAGTTTTGTTTTTTCCTTATTGTACTTTTTTTTTTTTTTTTTTTTTTCTCTACATGTGGGGTCATAGTAGGACTCAAATCACTTAGAGTTGTTTGGGTTTATTGATTTGAACATGCAATGACATGCCAAAATAAAATAATAAAATCTACAAAATCTATAAATTTAACAAAATCTTAAAAAAATATATATTTTATATTTGATCCGTCTAAAATTAGAATATTTTTCAAAAATTATTTTATCATTCATTTTTTTTAAAAAAAAATAACCCTACTTCTCTCGCTTTCCACAAAAAAATAAAATAATCATTATTTTTTAAAAACTTAAGTTATTAGGTCTTATTTGATTAGAAGATAAAATAAAAAAAACAAAATCTGATGTTCATAAATTTCATATTCAATATAAGATAGATAAATAAAATATTTATAAAAATTAATATATATATATTAAACAAGGATAAAAAAAATAAAAAAAAAAAGATTTTATGTGAAATGGCATCAAATCACCATCATATAAAAATGGAAAATCTATGGTTATGATGGGAACGTGGAGGACCACTTCAACAAACCACCCCTCTCATGTAGGAGAAAGGAGACCTTTCTTTTAAAATCTCATTAAAAAATTTCTAATTTGTCGTGCCATATTAAATTTGTTTTTATTCAATAATTATTTTTTAAAAAAAATTAACTTTTTTTTTAAAAAAAATAAATATGAAAAAATATTAACAAACGGAGAGCTCTCTACTGAAGTGTATTTTTATGCAAAATGTATTTTTATGTTACTATGGAAATATTTGGTAGCTTAGATTAATGTATGTAATTATAAATTTTTTTTGTTTGGTTTAGTAAAATTAGGCGGTTATTTTATTCTGTATTTTAAAAAATATTATTTTTTTTATTAGTTAATTCGTTTGGATGGTTCAATAATGTAAAACGAATATAACGTATTATTAATATTTTAAAATAATTTTGGAAAAAAAAAATAGAATCGTGATTTTTTTTATTGTTGTTCAAAAAAAATAATAATTAAAAAAAAACATGATTTAAAAAAAAAAAAAACAACAACAACACCATTTTAGAAAAAAATAATAATAATTATGTTAAAAAAAATAATTTTTTTTTCTCCCAAAAAATCTCCTCACAGAAGCAGCCAAGGTTTTAATATTAATTATCATGTATAAATATATAATTTTATAATATATAAAATTATATATAAATATAAAATTTAAATTAATAATTAAAAAATAATTATTTTATATTTAGTGGCTGTAAATTTAAAAAATAATAAAATTTATAAATACAAATATCAACTTCAGTCTATAAAACAGAATAAATATAACTATAGTAATTAAAAGTGTATAAAATGAACTTGGTGTAATTACACCTGCAACATTTACAACTATACTTATTTTTCACTTACACTGGTTTTGTAAATTCATCAAACCAAATGAACCCTAATAAGTAACAAGATTTTGAATTTAAAATCTCGAACACCAACTATTAAATTCGTATACTGTATTTGGTTCATATATAAGTTGGAATTGCTTATTTCAGGAATAAATATAAGTTCCGGGAACAAGACCAATTTTACGTTTAGATAAAAATTAAGTTATTTTCGGAAATAAAAAAAATAGCATTTGAATAGTTAAATTGAAATAGTAAGAATATTAGTAATTATAATTTAAAAATAATAATATTTTATCTACTTAATTAACATAAAAAATATTATTAAATAATAATTTAACTTATTTAATTAACTATTGCTAAATAATTCTAAATATTAATTGATAAAATAATTAACAATAATAAGTATTATTAATAAATAATTTAATTAAATATAAATAATTTAATAAATTAATTAGTTATTTATTTAATAGTTAGATAATTAGTTAATAAAAATAATTAGATTAATCAAAATATTAAATTAATTAAAAAATTAATATAATAATTAAAATTATATTTAGACTGAAACAATAGTTTCAATTTTATACCAGCTTATTCAGAAAGACGAAAATTATTGTTCTCATCTATAACCAAATACATTTTTTGGGAATAAAACTGAAACAATGCCATATTTCAAAATTTGTTTCTGAACCAAACGGTGCCATAATCAACTGCGCTATATATATTAAATCAAAATAAAATTATTTTATTTTAACTTTTATACCAAATAAGTAATTATTAGATAACTTATTTCTACAACTACAAAAGACAAAAATTGGATCAAAAGGATTACTTTTATTAGAACTCATTGATGGAACCATAATTTTTGAAATTTGTTTTGTTGGATTAATACTAATGACTTGTTACCAAATCCAAAGCCATGCATGTGCATCACATGGGCTACTTTAGTTGGGATACATCACTAACACTGCGGTTAAGGTTAGGTACGTTTGAGCTTAATTGGTGCTCTATTATTATTTTTTATTATTATTCCTTTTTATTTTTTCAAAATTTTTATTTAATTGTGACCATTACATTTTACAAATTAAAAAAATAAAAAACACATGGAAACCATAACATAATAAAAATGTTGTATTTTAGTATCCATAAGATGTACTATTTTATGTGTATCGCCAGAATACTTTTAAAAATAAACTTACTTGTACATTCAAATCAACAATATATATTATTAAATATAATTTAGATTACTTAATTAAAAATTTAAATTTTATAATTTTTTTGACGATGGTTATCAAATAGTCTTAAATAGTGTAGATTAAATTTAACGGTGTTGATCATCGATCAGTTCAGATACTCCATCACTGAAATAGACGCGAAAATAAATATGAATTTTTAATTTTAGAATTATCGCGGAAAATGACTAGGAAGTAAACACAACCTTTGTAGTATTGATTCGGTATTGCATTTATTTTAAAATTTTTATATAATTTTATACATAAAAAAGTGTAAGTGCAGGTAATAAATTATTTACAATTTTTTTTACTCAAGGTGATTATTTGGCAACAAAAGGAAAAAATTTAAAAGCAACTTTTTTTTACTTCTAAATTTTTTTAAAATAAATTATTATCTATTATTTTGCCAAATGCATTATAATTAGTTAATTATAAGAATAGAAAAAAAAAATTACTCCAACACATTAAATTATATAAAATTATTATTTAAAAATATAAAAAATAAACATAATACTAATATTTTTATTTATGTATATTATCGGATTATTTGCGCTAACTATTAATTATAAAAATTTGAGCTACTAAAAATACACAACTAATTCACTTAAAACGTACACACATCCAATCGATCTTATGCCACTTTGAATATGACTCGATCTAATTCAGCCTCACGCTATTTCAAACGTGTGATTCGTAAATTATAATTTAGTTAGTTAATTCGTGAATTATTCACGAATTATTCGTAAATTATAAGAAATCCAAATTAAATGTTATGTATGCGAATTTTTGAAACGGTCCCTATGCCATTTTTTTTAAAAAAAAATGAAAATAAAATGAGAATTTTTGGATAGTTTCAATAATTCGACAGACGCAAATTATTCGATCAAAAATTCAGATAATTTTTTAGAATAATTCTAATAATTCGTAAATAATTCGACAGATGCAAATAATTCGAAAAAAATTTGGATAAAATATTTTAATAAAATTTTTGTGTCTTCAACTCTCTATTTGAATTTTTTTTTTTCTTTACTCATCATCTATTTTATTTTGTAGCTCTCTATTTTTATATTATTAAAAATTATAACTATTTATATATACAAGTAGCATAAATTAAAAAAAAAAAATTAATAACCAAATCTTTTATCCTGAATTTTTAATTGATGAACATTTAATTTTTGTATATATCAAATAACCGAATAATCAACGAATCTAATTTTTAAGCAAATTTTTTTAATAAATTTTAAAATTAAAATATAAATTTTATTCGTATCATATTATATTATATTAGTACCAATTTTTTATAGAATCCAAATCAACTAATTATGGTGAATATACGTCACCAGTTTCAATTAAACCGTGCGCAAGCAATGACGGTAAAATATAGAGAATTTGTTAATTCAACTGACATGATTTTTACCTCAAAAAAAAAAAAAAAAAAAAAAAAAAAACCTCGGGTAAAAGAAAAATAGTTGAAAAATACTCATTTTTCTTTAACTAGAAATCTCATCAATCACTTCTCCATAACATAACGAAACCTTTCAACGGCCCCCCCCCAGGGGGCGAAAAAAATAAAAAGTTCTACTAGGCAAATAGCAAAAAAGTAAAGGATAGCCTCGTAAAATTACAAGCATGGTATTTTAATGGAAAATAACTTTTAACTTAAAAATATATACAAAACCTGTAGTAACGTTTGATTCTATACTGTGTGCTCCATGAACATCAGATAAAAGGCAAGAGTAAGGATTTGAGTATATGAGGGCAAAAATTTACGCAACACTAAGAAAGCCTGAGAGCCATTTCCTGAAGAAGGGCCCTCTTCTGCGAAGCTGTAATGATGCGGCTCGTCTCGGCGTTCTCAAGAACGTCGGTAATTATCGCGGCGGCGTGACCGAGAGGCTCCTCCGCGGCTCTTTTCAACATGAAAGCCTGAAAGAGGGAGGGAGCAGTGGAATTGCATGAGATAAGATGAAAAACTTGAACAGATAATATAGGCAGTAAATTGCTTCAGATTCTCACATGCATGCAAATTTTGGACTCATTTACATGATCTGTTTGGCGCGAAAGTAAGAAGCTAAGGTCAAATATGAAAAATCAGAAGTAGAACCTGGCCGTGATGAGATATTACTAATGTGCAAGGCTGCTGGAACCAAGGCTCGCCATCGACCTGAACAGGAAAGGGTACGAATAGCTGAATCTTTATTGATTGCCCCTGCGCCAGCCGCCGAGCTCGGGAAAGTCCAACCTAGTTCGGCATGCAGGATTTCATTGGTTGTATAGATAGCTCTAGTAGAGTAAAAGGCTTTGAGGGAGCCTGCTGTTTGGCCCAGCGGTGGACAACACTGCAGCGGCAGAAAGCACCCCCCGCGCATTGCTTTCTGCGGACTGCCAGTGCAGTTCCCGAAGGCCTTGCTATTCTTCGTTTGGAAAGTAAGATATTATGCTTTGAAAGCTATCTGGTTACCTGAAGCTTCCCGAGATGCCATGTTCCGCTGATGCTCACGACTTCAATCATCTTGTCGTGCATGGACTGAGGATCAAAATTGTCATAACTCTCGTCTTCATTTTGCCACAGATCGACTCCGCCCATGTAACTTCCGATATTCGCAACAAGGACACCCTCAGCATCCTGCAGTGGACCTCAAAATCATAAGCATGCCTATTAAAGCACAGGTGGAGACCAAATTCAACCCGGGAAACAACAACAAAAAAAAAAAAAAAAAAAAAAAACCCACCTCAGGTATTTCCACCTCGACGCCATCTACCTCCAATCTGATTTGCCAAGGCAGGTCTGCAAATGTTCTATCCATGATGGCTTTCGCCCCTTCTTTCGCATAAAGCATTTTATTTAAGAACTGCGCCAAACAAGTTAAACTTTGAGAGCTAGTTTCCTTTGACTCGGTAGAGGGAAAACCAAAATGCAGTTTGGATCTTGTGGTCATTGCAGGAAACAAACAAAGAAATGAAGACCCCTACCTGGTTATAGAACTTATCAGGGTTTTCTTCACGAAGATTATGAATGTCAAGAGCAACCTTCGCATCACACCCAATCCCTATCACAATAAGCAAGATAAGCATTTTTGAAAAATTACTTCTCACACCCCTATAAGCTCAGGATTAATTTACCTAAATAATTGTTCATATGTTTTATGGAGCGGGCATGCTTTGTCTGTGAATCTTCTATTGTTACTTTCCACCGATCAAGAATGGTGACCGCAGCATGCTCTATGTGGTACAAAATCGTGCATAGACCTCCTTGTCTCTCTATAGCACCAAGACCGCCTCCCCACGACAAAACCCTAGCTAGATCATTACCAGTGCCGGCGGGAAGAATGGCTACCGGCGGAGGAGATTCGTAGTTTTGTTTGTCGATGGCATCAAGAACCCAACCGACTGTGCCGTCTCCACCGCAAACAAGAATTCTAAAGTGCTGTACCTTTCTGAACAAATGTAGTCCTGCTTCAGGGCCCTGCGCTGAACTCAACTCAAAGACCTGGGAGAAAACATTAGGCAAGTTTGTGAAGTAATCATGGCCAGAAGCATTGTTGCTTCTACTGTTAAGAAAGAAGCAACATAAAACCTAGACATAGTATAGGCTCAACTTTCAAATCCGCGCAGCGGTATAGCTTGTTTGCACTTTACTATCCTATGGTTCAAAGCATATCACTCTGCCCCTTTACGGTTAGTGTTTCAGTTTTCCAAATGAACCTCCCGCTATTAAATATCGTAAAAAAATAGGTACCAAAATGTTAAAGGGGCTTCCTAAAGATGTACAGGTTTACATTAGACATGTAATTGGTACGTGCTCTCTTTTCACTACATTTTAACAGTAAGTCCTCACAGAAAAACGGAACAGTAACTACACAGGGGGAATGTGCTATTCTTTGAATCACATGGAGCGAAATTGCAAACAGGCTATACCACGGGGAGTATTTGATAATTAACTCTACAATATCTATGCCGTTTACTTGTACTGGTGATAGTAATAAAAATGGTAATTTATAATTATCTGACCTGCACAGGATTTAGAAGAAAGTGCAAACGATATCTGAGCGAATCTCCACGCTGGGCTCCACTTTTCTTGTTAATGAAAACTAATAGAGGCCTCGCATCAGGTGGTAAATCAGTCACTTCATATTTTTGGTTAGTCCCACCTATCTGGGAATCCTCCATTTGATTAAATGATGAACTTCTTCTTGGGCCTGGTTCATTTTCCTCCTTACAATCACTTTCACTACTCTCATGATGAATCCCACAATCACAATTCGCATCATAATGTGTCCCGTTAGCTTTTGATGCCGTAGGAGTCAAATGTCCATCTACCACGCTTTCTGAAGATGAATCATTAGCACTGTTTGTATTGGCTGAATCTGCAGGAAATTTATTCTGCTGCTTATACCTCTTACTCTGACTCCTGATATGCCCTCGAACAGTAGAAGCGAATTCATTTGCACCCTGTGTGATAGAGCTCAAAAATCCGCCACCTATTCCACCTCTAGCTTTTACATAAAGAGGCGACAAGATAAGGCGCTTAAATGGTCCCAAATCACAAATATCACCTGTTTCACTAGCCATTAAGGAATGACAATCAACATGCACTAGCCTTTGACACCACATACAGCACCAAATGGGGGGTCCACCAAGAAAAGACCCACTACAAGGCTCTTCACAATGACTGCAACAAGGAGTCTCCTCTGATCGATCGGCCATTTCCGCCCATAAAACAGTCCACTGGTGAATCACATACTGAGAATCAACCATAGAAACGCATTTACAATCTTTATGGGCACTTGGAGAGCAGGTAATGTGAGCAGCTGCCCCACAAACATCACAGCGATGGATCGAAAGTTCTGAAGTGATCATCTGTCCGAGAGGTTGCACAGGTGAAATAGATTCCAGGCACACACAACACTTCAGACCTTTTGCACGATTATAAGATTCCGTTATCCAAACATGAGCAGCAACAGGAGCTTTATGTTTGGCCTTTGAGTGCTTCTTTGATCTTGCTATAGTTTTCATCCAGCTCAAACTAATGTTTCGCCTCCATAAGGAGAAAAGGTACAAGAAAGTCAGAAGACCGATGGAGATAGCAGTAAAGTAAGCAATGATAGAACTCCATATCTCAGCCATATCATCAGAGCTGCTGCCCCAATCCAGGAGCCACACTCGCAATCTCTCTTTAATACTATCCATATTTTAGTGTGCCAATGTCAGAATCAACATACAGAGAGTTATGGTAAAACCACGCACCAGTAGAACTTGATTTTTCTGCGGAATTTACTAATCTGCCACATACTTTTGACATTCGCAAGTGTTACCAGCTTTTCGAGTAGACAGGCCAACATAAAATTTCAATCTCCCAATATGATAGAATAGATTGTTCCACAGAAAAACCATGAATATAAGTAGGTAAGAAATACATGAGTTATGGTTGTGAGTTGGAGACAATGATCATTGATACAGAATTTCTATTCTTATAGCTCCCTTTCTATCTCTCCGTGCAATAAGTATAAGCAGATAAAATACAGGAAAACCCAAAACAAGCGTCCAAGCTTGTAGAACCTGAAGCAAAAGAATATACATGAGACACCCCAGAAATTGTTAGTAGCCAGAAATTAGGAGTAATAGGACATAAATATCGTTTTGTATCCATCTTCCGCTGCTTGCTTGTTCATTGCAAAAATTCCTATACATCAGCATTTTGAGCTAACTAAGAGCAAAAAATGGTTCCTCTACTACCCAAACTCATTAGTAATTTCTTTCTCCTTTTCATTTGATTATTCCCATTGCTTAATGCGGTTTTGAATCAAGACAACATTATGATTGGCAATTCTACAAACTTCGATGTGATCTAGTATGAATTTCTACACATTTTCCTTCCTTTCGTCTCACAGAGTAAAATGAGGAGAAAGAACAAGAAAATACTCGAATTTTAACCCTACTGATCCAAGTAAAAGAGATAAATGTAGCCTCGCATGACTACATTAAACTAACATATCACTGTTGAAGTATGTCGAAGTATAACGTTAAATTGTATGAAACAACTGTTATACTCTAAAAGTTTAAGCTGTTAGATAATAGTGTTTATATATTTTATATTCACCACTTTCCCTCACGTTTAGACTCGAAACTTTTTAATAGACCCAAGACATGGGCTTAATTAAATTGAAGAAAATTAAATAACGTTGGAAGCCTAACAGAACTCGAACTCAAAACCTTCTGCTCTAATACTATGTTAAATTATATGAAACAAATGTCGTACTCTAAAAACTTAACCTATTAGAGAATGGTATTTATATATTTTATATTCAACACTTATTTTATATTCAACATATAATGATAAGAAATTATGAACATAACCAGCAAAAAATGCCCAATTAGACTTCTTAATTTTAAATTTTGTTTTTCTCTTTTTCACAAATCAGTAGAAGAAACAAAATTTGGATAATTAACAGTAAATGAACAATGCAACTGCACTGTATAATTGGTTAGTAAACAGCTATTTTACCAAGTAAAAAAAAAAAAAAAAAAAAAGTTTATTTTCGTAAAAGAAAAAAAAAGTAACAAAAAAATTGTAATTTTTCAAGGTGCTCCATTGTAAACAGTGATCTTCTTAAGAATGATTCCTAATCCATACAAATGCTTATACTTAATTTATAATCCTAATTTTTTTTTTTTAAAAAAAAAAAGCTAAAAATTTCACCTCAATCATCACAATTTACCACAATCCAAACTTACAATCAACACAAATCAAAAAAAAAAAAGAAACAGAGAGATTCAACACCGATTTTTACAACCCTAATAGATCATTGCTCTCAAAAGCTAACTCAAATCAAACGAATCGATCGAGCGAAAAAAAGGAGGAAAATATGCGAAAAAGATCAAATTTGGAGTACAGAAAGCAAAATTAAATTCAAATAAGGCCAAAATAAAAAAATTCTTACATCAAAAAATCGAAATCGACTTCGAAAGCGGAATCCCCAATTCCACTCTCACCGATCGCTTCTTCTTTCTCTCTCTCTCTCTCTCTCTTTCTCTCCCCCTTTTTTTCCACCGTTTCGCTTTTATAAAGCTCAATCAATAATTAATTAACTACTAATTACGCTAAGGTGAAAGTGTGTGGAAACACCCTCAACTATAGGATATTTTGAAATGGGCACCTTCACTCTATTCTTCTTAAATTAATACTTTCTTAACCTCTAATTTTTCTTATTTAATTATTTTATTAGCTACTAATTGTTCACTTTTCCATTTAACTTATTAGAAATTATCAAAAATAACAAATTTAATAAAATTTGATGATTTGCGAAAATTTTTATTTTATTTAACAAAAACTTAATTCTACAAAATTTTTACTAATTATTAATTAAAAGACCGTGAACAATAGGTTAATTATTTTTTTGATTGAAACCATTCAATTTTTAAATATTTTTTTGAACTTAAGTGATTTTAGCCAAATAGATTAAAATTTTCACCAAATTGAATGATAATTCCATCAAATATAATAGTTTGAACTAACTTATGGCAAATAAAATCTGATTAATTAACTTCTAATAGATAGTTGAGTCATAAAATTAAAGAATCCAAATAAAAAAATTAAAGGTATGGACTACTTTCATAAGTCTTTATAGTTGAGCGATTTCCGTGCATTTTTACTATCAAGTACACTGTACACGTGTAATGTTATTTAATTTCGATTTTATTTATTCGGAAATGGAACCATCTGGCTAGAGCGCATCGTTACCGTACAATCCGGTCCATTCGGTCGAATCATGACCGTTGATTGTAAAATCAATGGACCCATCTAATTAATGGACGGTGATACTGGAGCCCACGTATTTCTGTGCGTAGAGGTGTCCATCACATCGGGCGGTTAATCTCTGCCACGCGTCGCGCGATCTGATCCGCGTTATGAATCTTTGACCGTTGAATCTGGGATCTTTGCGGTGGTCAAAATCGCTTCGAAATACCGCTTGTGTGGGGCCCTCAAAAATCATAATAGAAGTGATTTATTAGGGGAAAATGTATGCATAATCCCTGTACAATCCGATATTGCAACTTTGTGCCCCCCCCCGCCCCCCTCCCCCCCCCTTTTTTTTTTTTTTTTTTTTTTTTTTTTTGTTCCTTTTATTTCTTTTCTGGGTAGAAGTGTTTGGACGTTGTCCTAGAAATGTTGAACAAAATCAAATTATATATTTAAAAGATTCTGGAAAATCGCTAAATAGGAGATCCATCGTACTATTCAAAAAAATTAATTGGTTTAGTAGAAATTCTAAACTCATTCAATTTTACAAGTATAATCTTATTCTTCTATACCTCCTTTGCCTCTCTTAATATTTGTGTATATATATATTTTTGTTAGTTCGAACTTTCGCGTCCTATAATATGTATAAAAAAAATAAATAATATATATATATATATATATATATATATATATATATATATATATATATATATAATGTAGAAATTAAGCATTTTATTACTAAAAATAGATATTATAAAATTTATATATTATCTTGTGTCTTAATCTTTGTGAACTCTCCTACTTATAGAAATATAGTATATTTAAGGGTTAATTGTATATGACTCCCTGTAAACCTATCGAATAGCAGATATATTCCTACAAAGTTTAACTTTTCTTATTTATTCCTTTAAAAGTCCAACGTTATTCATATATATATTCCTACCGTCTATTTCTGTTAGAAAAATCTACTTAATCATAGGTTAAATACTTAATCTTAGTTAGTTAGTGAGATAAATTTATCTTTTTACCCATCTAGATAGTTCTGCATTATTTTTTGGAGAGACATTTTTGAAAGGGCAAAATTGTCATTCCATATATAATCGGTTAAAAAATAAACAGTGAACTAACGATAATAAACCGGAGGAATATATATGAATAACGTTGGACTTTTGAAGAAATAAATATGAAAAGTTGAATTTTGTAGGAATATATCTGTTATTCGATATATTTACAGGAAGCAGTATGCAATTAACCCTATATTTAATTACTCACGAATAAGTCTACATTACCTGACCTATTAAGTCTACAAAAATTGAAAAAAAAAAAAAAAAATTCAAAAGTTGTTCACGATCCTTGAACATTCGCTGGCGATTTTGAAGGCTTCAATACTGCAACGGTATGATCCTTTCTCTTTCACATAGGTGTTGAAATTGAATCTGCTTCATAGTCCATTTTAGCTGCTCTCTTTCTCTCTCTGCCTCTCTCTTTCAGACACAAACAGTGAAAAAGAAGAAACAAACACACACGCGCGCACGTATACTCCACATCCAGTACCGTTGGGCCGGCACGTGCCATCCAATTTAATCTCCCAAAACGGGCGGAGATCCTGATGCCATGTGGGCCCCGCTCCGCCTCTCCCACTTCGCATCCATCGAAACCAACGGCGGAGATCTCTCAACCTCCATCCAAATCACACATCGCTTCGTTTCCTCCGCCCCTCTACCTCCTCCTCCTCCTCTCCGCTCTCCCTCTCTCTCTCTCTCCTCCTTTTAAACCCTTCCCTGCGATCCCTCCTCCGCGTTTAGATCCCAATTCCCTTCGCCCCACACCTCCTCTCCCTCGCGATCACCATGGCGTCGATCTCAATCCCCTGCCCTAAGTGCTACGCTGCCGCCCCTGGAGTCGCGCCCCGGCGGAGCGCGGCGGCGCCGATGAGCTCCGTGCTCTCCGTTTCCGAGGTTAGATCCCTTGTGATCGCCGGATCCGGGAGGTTTCCTCTCCCTCAGGTGCGTTCTTTTTCTCGGCTTTGATTCGAGTACATTGTGGTCTCTATGTTGAATCAATTGGTTTTGGTTGCTGGAAATGATGCGTAGCTATGAATGTGGATAAGAAAATTTGGAATTTGAATCAGCGAAATGCGTTTTAGATGTTTTTGTCGTTGGTTCTGGCGAAAGCTGTTTTTATTACAGATATAGTTCCTGGAGTTTGAGCCATTATTCAATTTAGTCTTTAGGAGTTTCTGTTGTTGCAATTTGCAATTTCAATTTCGTACTCAGAGCTTCAATTGATCCACTAAATATGACTTTGATTTTAATACTGTCCGTGGAGTTTTAACCTTTCAACTTGGTTTCTGTTTCGTCCTCGAAGCTTCAGTGAATGCAGTTGAATTGACTTTGATATCTAAGATAAATTATCGAAGAAGTTTACTTAGAATGGATGATGAACATTTGAGTGGATTTTAAAAAAAAACATGTCATTTGATGGAAAGAAAACAGTAGATTTGAAGACGAAGAGCGGAAAGATTATAGAAGGATTAACTCACTATTGTAACCTCTTAACATTTTCTCGCAGTAAAACATGAAAACAAAAATAGTTCCTTGATCAAATTAAGCCTTTTGAATGAACCCAACCCTCTATCTAACAGTTCACTTCTAGAAAATGGTATTTTGTTGTTGTAGCTACTCAAATTATGTATAAAGGCCATATTTTGATGGCAGTATATAGGTCATAATCTATATATTTCTAAAGTAGTTAATTAATGTGAAGTTGCTCCGTATTACTTGTTCCTTTCTATATTTTAATTTAATTTTGAAGATCCCTAACTCCTTTGCAGGGCCATGATAAAAGACGATTTCCTATTCTTAAGGCCAAGGTTCAGGAGGTATTTCTTCTTGGCAATTTGAGTCTCATCCTATCGACTAAAATGTACCTTTTCTCACTCCAACATAACACATATCTTCTTGCAAGGTTGCTGTCGATGTTTCAAATAACTCTTCGCCAGCCAAATCTACCAAGTCAGAAAGTTTATCCTCCGATACCAATGACTCTGATGCACTCAACAAATCCAATGCTCCAGCTCCAGTACTGGATTCAACCATATCTGCTTTTATGGCTGAAGTTTCAAACCTTGTCAAGTAAGTTATTCCTCATCTTATTAACGTGCAATGTTACAGGAAAAGGAAATTTTAGTTTGTTAAAGGAAATTGAGAAGATTACAACTCAAGAGAAACAAGAACTACTTTCAGTTAGTATTTTCATAGCTGAGATATCCTTCAAGTTTTTGTTGGTAGGCATTCTTTCTTTTCTTCGTCAAGTCTTTTGCTACAAATGGAGCTTGCTTTATTCTCTACTTCGCAATAAGCTTTTGCTAGTTATTCTGATCCTAAAGATTATCAAGTATAAAGCAAAGCCTGACATAGTGAGGTCTAGTAGGCTCTTAGGAAAGGAAAATTTTCATGGTCTTTTTAATAAACTGCTTGAATAAGCATTCTTTACATTTTTTTTTTCTCTTTATGTTTTTTTTTTCCCTCTGAACAGGCTCGTCGATTCGAAGGATGTAACTGAGCTGATGCTAAAACATAATGACTGCGAGATTGTTATAAGAAAGAAAGAGGCTTTGCCTATCCCTGCTGTATCTCCCATAGTCATGCAATATCCACAAGCTGCGTTTCCGACTCAACCTTCATATCCTCAAGCTGTTCCTCCTCCGCCACCTGCAAGTGCTTCTACAGCAGCTCCAGCCCTTCCTCCTCCTGCTGCAAAGAAGGCGAGCAGTTCATCATATCCTCCTCTGAAATGCCCAATGGCTGGAACATTTTATCGAAGCCCAGCACCTGGAGAACCTCCATTTGTTAAGGTAACCTTTCCAAACTTGGTCCTCTTTTTTTTTTGTCGAAATTTGAATATTTCTGTTTCCTTGTGCATAATCAATAAAAACAACATATCATATATCTAAACAAAGATATATGTCACTTTGTGCATGGATATTATGTGGGTATTATGTGCTTATGTTTCTCTTTATTTTATTGTTTTCCTTTCCTCTAATGATATCCGAACTTTATTGATGCATCTAAACATCTTATCCGGTGCATGCATTTAGGTAGTGCAATTATTTTCTTACCTCCTTTGTATACTCCTCTTCTTCCTTAATGCACGTTTTTTTTTCACCTTGTGAATAATGTAAATGTTTGTCTCCCATGATGCTTCTATTTATGGACATAGTGCAATTTTCTTCTCCCCATTCTCATGCCAGTGCCCTGCGACTCTGGGATTTTAACAAACTGAATGGAAAATCATGCCCATCTGACACCTTTTTCTTTTTTAGGTTGGAGATAAGGTCCAAAAAGGACAGGTTGTTTGCATCATTGAAGCCATGAAATTGATGAATGAGATTGAGGTGAATAATTTTCACTGAAGTTGCTTATTTAATTTTTCTTATTGAGATACTCAGGACCTATAATTGGCAGATAAAAATACCTGTTAGTTTTATTCCAAGCTTGGTATTTGGAATATGAATAGGCAATGAACTTACTGAGAAGTTGCAGATACTGCACCATCATCAATGTGATCAGTCGAGATGCTGTGCAATCAACAATCAGCTCAAATTATATCCAATGTGAAGATCAAAAAAAAAAGAAAAAAGAGAAGCACTAAACAGGCTCTGGAAGTCAAAAAGAAGAAAGTTATAAGTGCATTTGAACGCTTGGGCTAAAAGTTAAATTTTACACCTAATCCCTTCTTTCATGTAGGCTGATCAATCGGGAACAGTGGTGGAAATTCTTGTTGAAGATAGAAAACCAGTTAGCGTTGACATGGTATATCTAATCTCTCTTTCTTATACAGATTTCTCATGAAAACAGTCTGCATCTTTCTGTTTTCTTTTACCCCGCCTTTTTCTTTTTCTATCTCACGTTCATATCTTTCACCTTTTCCAGCCTCTACTTGTAATTCAACCCTGAGGGAGATGATGGATTCTGGCTTCGAAGAGGAGGTTCATCAATCAATTTACTTCCCTTTCTTTTGCGAGTACCAAGCAATTATTATTTATTCAGGGTCTTCTCGGCAATAAGGTATGCAATGAGGAAAGAAGCTCTGACACCAAATGGTGCAAGAATCTGGAGTACTTTTTGCTGAACTTCAATTATCTCGTCTGTTCTGTGCGCATCTTATATCTATTACTACTAGAGGGACATTTTCTGTCTGTTCTATTAGTTTCTATTGTATTAATATAATCCCACATGAGTTCAAATTCTTTGTTCTGAATTTTGATAATCTGCAGTTTTGTGAAATAAGTAGCTAAGTTTTTTTTTTTCTTTTAAATAAGGTTGTCCTGCAATTTTAGGGCTTTGCCTTGATGTATTTAGGACGATGGGATAGTTATTATGCCTTTGGTTGAGGATCTAGTTGAAAATTTTCAACCTTGGTGGTTGAACAGTTGGTAAGACTTACCCACAGAATGTCCCAGAAATGCTACTTAAAAAAGTTAGCTGTGAAATTAACTTGTAGGTGGTTGATGTTAGTTTGATTTTATTTCTACTTATACAACCCACCATTATGAGGATATCTTGGTACATTCGGAGGTCCGTCAACCCTTATTTCATCCTGGCCCCTTCCTCTCTTAAATTGGAGAGGAATCTCACTGCACCCACACACAGTTTAGAGTTTACGCATTCCGAAAACAGGTGGGCCACCAATAACTTGTTTTGCCCAAAACCATAGGGCCTAAAATGCTTAAGTCTAAGTTATTAGTTCAAGTGTGAATATCACATATAGAACCCTTATTTTCTCTCACATTATCTGACGTGAGATTATTGGAATGTCACCCATGCAATATAAGGGTCTGCATCATTCAAGGGTCGGGTGCGATTTGTTCAGCTGATGCATTCGTCCAAAACTTCTATAGTTACTTTGGTCAAAAACAAAATAGTAGGTACAGTTGAACCAATTTGGCTTGCAGTAAAAGATCATGAAATATCTACAATCTTGAAATTCTTCTCATTGCTAGTATAGAAGATCATATTGAATTCTCAGAGATGAAATGAAGTCACTGGACTGTTTGGATACAATAGATTTTTGAGTACATGTAAGGTTGTTTTTTGTAGTCAATGAAGTGTAAGAGATACAATTCAATCAATTTGTGAAACATACAAATAGTATATACAATTTAATCAATTTGAATAACAATAAAAGGTCATGGATTATCTACATTCTTGAGATTTTTCCCATTGCTGATACGAAGATCGTATGGAGTCTAGAAGGTGAATGAATTAGATCAACTAAATCTTGAGTTCGATTTCTTCAGTTCAGGAAGAGCTTAATAGATTCTTGAACCATTGAACAGAATCCTTTGCGTATCTTGTGAGGTTGTGTTTGTAGTCGACGAAGTATAGCCCGAACCGCGAAGTGTAGCCCGCGGCCCACTCCCAGTTGTCGAGAAGAGACCACACAAAGTATCCCCTCACATCACAACCATCCTCCCTGCATGATAAAGGTCACAAAGAATGCTCTTAGTTGACACTCCCAACAGAGATATTTTTGGCTTTTGATGTTGTAGTGTCTGCAGCATTTTGTGAGAAATTGATCCAGTGACAATCATGTAACTCATTAAAATGTTTCAGATGAGAATTTAATTCTCTTATAATTTTTATTCTAATCTATGTTTAGTTTAATGAAAATATCATTGTTATTCAATTACCTGATGGAGGCTGATAGACTTGACAGATAATCATTGTGAAAGTTGATCCTTTTTTCATCCTTCAGAGCATCCTGGACAGATTTGAAGGGGTTGTTTGAATCATCCATCCCTACAAGAAAATAGCAATTATCATATTTAAATCCCTACAGTGCAATAAAAGAACAATACAGAAATTCTTAAGGTGTACCCTCATTACCACTGATATATTTGATTGTACTATACTAATCAATCTGTGACATCGGTAGGCGGGCACATCAATGTGCACACAAGTACTTCGTTTTCAATATGATACCTTCAATTATTATTTTTTGAGAGAAAGGTAGTATGGTATCTGCTTCGTAATTAGGCTTCGAAATCGAGACTTCAGGTATTAACCATCAAGTTCTTTACCACTTGCGCTGGGGTTAGGAATAGTCGATTACCCTCAATTATTATTGGTATATTGGATTGTACAATACAAGTCAGTCTGTGATATGAGTGGACCAATGAATAAGCAACCTGTAAATACTACTTATTTGGCTACCAGTAAGCAAAAATAAAACTCAATATATCAATAGTTCATGAGTAGGAAAAGACACTTGCCATTCTCTGTGATGATAACTGGTGGATTGTCATACTTTTGCTTGATGTAGTTCACTAGGCTTCTTATCCCTTGAGGCACAATATATAACCATATTGAACTTGCCTGCATTGAAGAACAACAAATGCTTATCTGATCTTATACAAAAAGGATAAATTTGCACTGCTTAAGTCCTCGACAGTTTCGCAAGGTTCTGATTTAGTTCTCAACATTTCAATTGTTACAAATTGGATTATTCATATCTATATTATGTCACAATCTTAGTCATTTCATTGCCTTTTGAATCTTACCTTATTTCCTATTGCTTTCCCGTCCTTGAAGGCTGCATATTTGCAATAAAAAAGAATCGTATTTACAAATAACAGAAGTAGCATCAGTAAAAATAGAAGTGTAAGCATCGGACGTAAACCAACTTACGGAGAGTAATGGCACCAGAATCTGCGAGTGTATCGTGCAGCAGCAAACCGATTATGTTCGTGGAATTGTGCCTCGCGTAGTACGTGGTGTAGTGATTTATGCCCACAAAATCTAAGGATCCCATCACTAGATCAGCTTCTGCTGTCGAAAACTTGGGTAATCTATCTCCAACTCTTGTTCTCATTGATTTCGGATAGTTTCCGAAGAATAGTGGATCCACAAACCTGTTATGTTTGTTTGAGTTTCAGAGGTATTATCATTAATGAGGATATGTATGGTAGATGAGTACTTGAGATGATCATGTGAGTTCCAGAAACTCAGCTCATGATCAACAAATGGTTTCAGGATAAGAGTGTGATCATCAGATCAACTGGGAGTGTTAAAAAATGTTAATCACTTTAGTTCCTAGTTTGGTATTGACATGCTTTCAAAGGTCTAAAAATTTCGAAAGTGCTTTGTTTATATGCTTCTCCGGTGGTAGTTTCCACCACCGTTTTACAGTATCGGATAGGAAAAGGTCGGAATTGCTTCTAGTTTTTTTAAGACATTCCAAAATATGAAAGCATATGTTTTTGGCCATCACCATTCCAAACTAGGCATAGAAATGATGAACCTTTAGATAAGTGCTTCTTCGGTAAAGTTATCAGACGAAGCTCCGATAGCTTTTCACATTACAATCCTCTCAAAGTCTGAGTTTTCTGAATTTTAAGGCTGAGCTCAGCTCATTTTGGTTTTCTAGTTAGACTAGCTCAAACTTCTGCTAATCGAGTAGAGAAGCTGTTCCATTTCATGCTGAACTAAAGTCAGATATATTTTGATTTAAGATTTAAGCACAAAAGCAGGAATTGATTGATGGATGTGCAAGCAAATTTCATAGAAAATCTCACCACCCCAACTGAAAATCTTGTGCTCTTTGCGCCGCATCGATGTCTTCGGAACTATTCGTCAGAGGCTCAAACCAAATAACATCGAATGACATACCAACTGATCCTTGTTGTGTTCCCTACAATTCCAGGCCAAGTTCTGAATCAAATCAATGCCCAATTTTAAATTGAAAAACTGAGGTTCAAGAAGGGGTACTTCATATTTTCTCCTGTAAACATCTGTTGCAGCAGCATGTGACAGAAGGACATTGTGGGCTACGATATACGGCTCCGTCGCGGAGTTCCCCGCTCTGCATAAGAGATGGAGGAGGATGGAGCAGCGGCCCGGCGCGAAGAGCCCGACGTCGTAGCCTTGGACGGCGAATGTGTGCGGCTCATTGAATGTGATCCAGTGCTTCACCCTGTCCCCAAATGCCCTGAAACATGTCTCTGTATAGTTTGCATAGTCCTCTCTGAAATATGGCAATAAATTTAGTGTTATTTCAAGCATAACATGAATGAAACTGTAGAGTTCAGCGAAAAAGTGTTCCACTCATCTCAGATTCTAACAAAAGCATGCTTTATTTTCTTATTCTCGATTTCTTTTATACAGAGATTGTCGAATTCGAATCTCATAACTAAAAAAGGAACTCAAAAGTTGCATCTAATGCTAGTTTTTTCCTCACATGATTTGGCGATCGAGCCAACCGTTGTATTTGTCTTGTAAAGCTTGCGGAAGGTCCCAGTGATATAGGGTCGCATATGGTGTAATTCCTGCAAAACTTACTCATCAACTGAATGATAATTCGTGTCGAATACGATACTTTAAACAAAATTTTGTGACGAAATTTACTCGAATGGTTCAAGTGGGGTTTACTTTTAGTTACCTTTGGCTAACAATGCATCAATTAACTTGTTGTAATGGTCGATTCCGAGCTGGTTAACTTCACCAGAACCATCTACAATCAAGAGAAAAATTAAAAATATTAAGTGATTCGTTAATACAAATTTGTATAATACAAATGGCGATTCCATCGGAAACTAAAGAAACATATTCCTGTATATCAAATAAAAATGACAATAAAGTTATAATTTAAATGCTTTTTTTTTTTTTTTTTTATATTTGGGGATAATATGATCAAGTTTTTAGCTGTTCTCACTTGGGAAAATTCGAGACCATGCGATGGAGAACCTGTAAGCATCCATTCCCATATTTGCCATGAGTTGAATATCTTCCTGCAATCACAAATCAAATTTCCGTATCTCACAATGCATTAATTTTATGTTGAAAATAGTAATTCAAATTTAATCTAAAATTTAATTTGAGATAGAATTTATCTAAATTAAATTAATTTTTTTTTTATAATTATCTAAAATAAAAATTTGATTTGTCATCTGTTATGACTTGATAACTGTATATTACTAGGCGTGGGTTAAGTAGATGAATTAGAACATGACCGCGTAAGGTTAAGAATGTTATTGAGAGTGTAATTGAATATTTTTTATTGATAAAATATTAATTATTCTCTAATATTTTTTTTCATATTATTTTATTTTAGAATTTTAGATTTTGTGTTATATTATCGGTATCAACGTTAATACCTATTCCGACATTTCAAACATTCTTTGTTTTTTTCGTTTTCGTCGTGAAATAAAATTTTATAATATATATATATATAGAGAGAGAGAGAGAGAGAGAGAGAGAGAGAGAGAGAGAGAGCCCGGCTACTGTGCTTGTACAAGCACCAAGCAATTTATGCTTGTAAGTTTTCTACCGTTAGATCTAACCTTTTGATTAATTATACTTTTTAGATCATACTATTCCACAAACCACCCACTAAACTCAAGGAGCCCACCATCATCCTAACCGCATATTCCTTTAAGGGTAAAAAACTCACAAGCACAAATAACTTAGTGTTTTTACAAACATAGGAGCTCAATTATATATATATATATATATATATATATATATATATATATATATATATATATAATTCGAATACTATACTCTTATGAGTACAATCATATTTGTACTCATAAATTATTTTTGAAAATTTTAGAAATTAAATTTTATAATTTTTCGACATTATTTATCTTACAATCGAAAGATCTCAAATTTGACAATTTTTAACGACCGCCATAAAATATTTGCTAATTTAATGGTGTAAAATAATTAGAATTAGTTGAATTTTTGATCAAAAATTTTATTCATTATCCACATAAAGATTAATAACTTTAATCTTAAATTGAATAATTCGATTCTTATTTTTAAAAGCTCATTCGATTTTGATCGTTAATTTTATATTCACCTTGATAGGTTTTATTATAATTTTAGAAAAATACGAAATTTATTTTCGAAAAATTTCGAATACTCTAAATCATATTTAATCGTATGAATCGTCAATTCAGAAACTTCAAAATATTTTCTATTCATCTGGTTTATAGAAAAAGTAGTTTTTCTAAAAGAATATATATTTTTCATATTTCATGGTACAGTAGTATTTTCATTTTTCCAAATTTTTATCCAAAAAATAAAAAAATTGAAAAAAAATATTTTTAATAAAATAATTTTTTTAAAAAATAATTATTCATACTTTTTCGAAAAATCAGATACCTCCTAAGTAAAGATAAAAATAAATAAAATAAAATTACTTCAAACCGATGATACTGATCAACCGCGATATCCGCATTGCTAAAATCAATCACTTTACCTGCAAATTAAAATGCATCATGATTATTCTTACAACTTTGCTCATGGTAATCTTTCTTTAAAAAAAAAAAAAAAAAACTTTAAAAAAAATACTCATATTATCACAAGATTTAAAAAAAAAAAATATTCTAAAATTTAATGCAACTAATATATATATATATATATATATCATAACTACCAAAGGAGTGAGCAAATTGGTCCCAGATGGTGGGCCCTCTCCCGTCCTCCTTAACAGCTCCCTCGTACTGAACAAAAAATTAAAATAAAAAATTATTAGATGATGTATTGTTCTAGAAATAAAAATCATTTATAGTGATATAATGATCATGAGCTACCTATCTCGTTGGCAAGTCTTCGGATTCGAATTTAAAAAATATAATTATCACAAATCTCGTTGGCAAGTCTTCAGAATAGTACAATTCGAATTCAAAACTTATAATTACAGAAATCCAATAAAATAGAGAAAATAATATAGCTCGGAGGGAGTTAGGTTAAAGATCACATCAGAAATATGTAGAAGAAATAAAAAAATAATATAAAATAAAAAGAGTTAGGTTAAAAATTAAAAAAATATATAAAAGAAGAAAGAAGAAGAAGAAGAAGAACTGTAGTAACATGTAGACCTACACTTTTGCCGCCCGTATAAGAATAGGCACCTCCACGTACAGTCAATAGAGACTGTCACCACAAGTAGCCAATAGAAGATAGGATCCGGTCAAAATTAAATGAACCATTCTCGCATGCATATGCATGCATGTGTTTAGTCGATGGTACCACTCTCATCATCATCATCATCATCATCATCATCATCATCGTTCAAATAACCAACTTGTAGATGATGGAATAAATAAAGCACTACTATGTATCATAAATTTCTAATATGAGATTAACCTCTCCTATAGTAAGTTATGCACCAACTTCCAAGCCAAGCCTATTAATATTGTATCGCTCAAAAAGTGCATAAATCAAAATCTATTAATTAATAACTTTATATGGTTATTTAATTTTTTACTAACAAATTAATTTTTAATTCATCATTCATTAATGTCATCAATGACAAAGAATATCAAGAGTCATAAATAATTCATAAGATTATAGTGGGTTTAGTGTGTATTTAATTTAGACATTAGTGTGTCTTAAGTGTAGACTTAGTGGATGAGTTATATACATGAGCCTATAAATATCGGGATTGGTTAAAACTAAGTAACAAGAGAGAGCTGTATCATTTAGTTGTTATCTTATAGTGGGATTGGTACTTAGTTTTTTTGACGAATTTCTATTTTTTTTCTTTTTTTTCTATTTTTGCACTTAGTCATAATACGCAAAGGTCCGAGTTAGCAAATGAAAAGCAAGACTTGCCCTCTTCGAGCAGGAAGACCGGCGCCGTACGATCTTTTACTAGATAAAAAGCTTAAGTCCGTAATTTTTATTTCAAATTAATTCATCATAATACTTTTCCTTTCCTCTCCTTTTCCCTTCGACCACTCCGCCGCGGTCGAAGGGATTGTCGTC
This sequence comes from Tillandsia fasciculata, assembly GCA_029168755.2. Lineage (NCBI taxonomy): Eukaryota > Viridiplantae > Streptophyta > Magnoliopsida > Poales > Bromeliaceae > Tillandsia > Tillandsia fasciculata. Next base: position 2,474,672 of record CM054947.1, on the reverse strand, counting down.
ACCTTTACTATCATCTTCGCCGGTGAAGACGTCATTAGGCTTATTTCCATCGCCAATAATAAAAAAAATTTAATAGATATGACAAATAAAATACACAAAAAAATATTTAATATTTTATTATTATTAATTATTTTTATATTTTTTATCCTAATAGTTCTATCATTTATTTCTTCTACAAACAAAAGAGAAGCAAACCCATAAATTATGTAGAGTAATTTTTCCCAATTTTTTGTTAAAAAAACCGCACTTTCCTTTGAGGCCCACAAAGAAATACAAATCACATAATAGTCAACTTTTAATTGGGAAGTGGGTCTCCCACTAAAATCGTCGTTTCTATAAATTAGGCCCACATTTTTTAAAAAATTTTAAAAAAATCCTTCTCTTTTGTTTGTTACTACATGAATTGGACAACGATCGACTCTATTTATATGAAAGAAAACAAAGCGAAAAAAGGACAAAAAAACAGTGCACGTACGTGAACTCTCTTTTTTGTTTTTTTCTCTTCTTAATTTATTTTTTTTTTCTGTTTGGGAAAGAAACAGATGTATAATTTTAAATGTATAGTAAAGTATAAATTAAGCTCTTTTTTTTTTGGTATTTTATAAAAATATTATGTTGTCTTAAAGAGCTCAACTTTAATTCCTTAAGAACCAAAGAAAAAAAAAAAAAAAAAACCTCCATATTAATTACACACTATATACACATGAGTTTTGTTTAAGTACTTCAAATGTTCAACTCATTGAGATCAAGTGGATTAGAAAAAAAAAAATGTATAAAATTTATTTGAACTATAAAGACTATTTGAATTCAACTATTCAACCTTTTAAAATTTTAATTTTAGTATCAAATCTTGCAATTTATTTGATATAAGTAATTTGATGATGCTTCGCATACAAATTTTCAACTAATTATTTATTATAATAAATTAAAATATATTAATTAAATTCGTAAAGAAAATAAAGTTAGCTCAAATCAAATAAATTAAAAGATCGGATAATAAAATTAATTCTTTTTTTAAGTTTGGTAGCTAAATCTTAAGTTTTATACATTTTTATCCAAAAAAAAAAAAAAAAAAAACTCCAAATAAACTAGATCCTCCAAAGTTTGGAGATCGAAGAGAAGGAAAAATAAATCACAAAAAAAAAAAAAAAAAAAAAAAAAAAAAAAAAAAATTGACCCACCTGATAAGAAGAAGATGCTGTTCCAAAGACAAAGCCCTCAGGAAAACTCTCCCTACTTAATCCATGGCTAAGTACAACACACTCCAACATCCCACAACATAGCACAAATAATATAGCAAAGAGACCCCTTGTGGACACCATTATTGTCGTGGCCTCTCTTCTATCTAGTGAGAGAGAAAATAGTTAATAAGTGGGATAAAAATATAGAGAGAAGAGAAGGATTTATATTGTGGCTAAAATTAATCCTCATATTATGTGCTATATATATATATATATATAGAGAGAGAGAGAGAGAGAGAGAGAGAGAGAGAGAGAGAGAGAGAGAGAGAGAGTCATTGAGTGGACACTCCAGATAATGTCTTGTGACAAGATCATAAATTTAGTTCTACCTTCAACATTTAATAGATTAAAATTTTATATTATATTCTAACGTGTTGAATCTCTATCTCTTACTTCAGCTGATTCTATGATGCGTGCATGTATGAGTAAAAGTATTAAATATCTTTTGAAACATAATTTTACCAGGTCGATCTTTTGAATAACAAGTAGGAGAGATCTAGAGAGAGAGAGATGAGGATGTAGTTAGTGGTTGATAGTTTTGTGGAGAGAAAAAGTGGTTTCCACACTATAACACGCGCGGTACGTAGTTACTAATAAGTGGTGGGGAGAGGTGGTGGTGGTAGTAGAATTAGATTTAGATTTATGGACCATTTAAGAGAATCAATATACAGGGTTCATAATATGTTTGTACTATATCTTTTTAAGGCCACATGCATATTGCGTGCCATGAGTAGTTAAACAATTCTCCACTCCTCTCACACTCTAAACCAATAAAACCTTAGTCTAACTCTTCTTCTCTTTAAAGATCAAGTGATTAGAGCTTGAAATTAACTTTGAAAACATATCATGTTCAAACAACATCCAATTAATGCATTTGTTTATTTGTGCACTGTCCAAATATCGGTTCTCTATCTTTCTTAACATCGTAAAAGAAAGAGAGAGAGAGAGAGAGAGAGAGAGAGAGAGAGAGAGAGAGAGAGAGAGAGAGAGAAAACTATGAGAAGATCTTCTATTTCAAATGAATGATTGCAATCGTGAAAACGAATGGCGACGAAAATGCAATCTCTTATTCTTTTGTTCATCCTCTTACTCTTCTCTAACTTGCTAACTCTATAGCCTCTCATGGAAAGTAACTTAAAGTATATAAAAATTTTACCTGTGATAACACAAAGACCATTCCTTCAGGCAATTTCTAATTGCACGCAAGAGAAATCAATTTTAAAAAAAAATTGAGGACAATAAGAGATCAATTGCTCAATTAACGCGAGTTGCTCAAATAAAACGACGAATGGTTCAAACTAATGTTCATATGAAGGCGCATTTAATTAATTAAATCTAAGGCCACACGCAAGAGAAGTTGATGGAAAAAAAAATAAGTTTTGCTTAATTAACTCAATATTATTTTCTTAAGTGTTACTGATAAAGAATCACTATATATATATATATATATATATATATATATATATATATATATATATATATATATATATATATATATATCATTACAACAGTAAAATTCGATCGATTCATAGAATTTGACAAACTGTGGTTACAATGATTGATCCTTCAAACTAATGTTTATATATATGAAAGCACACTTAATTAATTAAATCGAAGGCAGTATGCAAGAGAAGTTAATGGAGAAAAAGAAAAAAATTGAGTTCCATACGCATCAGGAATCAATCGGTATAGAACCGGAAATAGGAGGGATATCTCTCTTATTTTTCCAAACGCACCAGGAATCAATCGGTATAACTTGTTCCAGTACAACTAGAATAAGTGAGAATTACTGTTATCACTCTTTCCAACCACACTCTTACTTTTTTCTTAAATACCCTCCCACGTCTATCAAGGCACCATCTCTCATCTCATTATTACATAATAAAGTTTGAGGACAAAAAAATAGTTTATCCTAATTAAAACACTTTATTCCTCATTCTCATACCAAACACAAAATCTCTTATCCATGGAACCATCATAAACGCTTTTTTATACTAGTTCCGTACTTTCTACTTATCCCTGGAATAGCTAGTTCCGTCTTATTCCGTTACCAAACGGCCCTAAGAGAATTGTCAATTAAACAAGCAGTTTTTACTTGTTTTTACTTCTTTAGTATATGATTGGTGGAATAATATGATGTAAGAGGTGAAAATAATCAAAGGGTCGATTTAACGACAGAAAACTTAATAGCACTTACTGTTTGGTGTTATTGATAGTATAGCAGCTGGACTATATATATATAAAAGCTCGTTTTTCGCATTAGATCTATCCTTTTAATCAATCTAAGAGACCACTATCATTCTAACCGTAAATTGCTTCGTCCAAGAGCTAAAAACTTAATAGCACTAATGACTTGATGGTATTAATAGTATAATAGCCTAATTTTATATATATATATATATATATATATATATATATATATATATATATATATATATGTCTTGTGCTTTTGAGAGAGAGAGAGAGAGAGAGAGAGAGAGAGAGTAGAGCTTATATACTCTCAAAAGCACAAGCCAAATATGCTTGTGAATTTTTTACCATTGGATTTGCATTGAGATTTGTGCTATTTACTTTTTTTTTTTATCTTTTTAGTTGACTTTACAATAGCACAAATACATATATGTTTGTAAATTTTTTATCATTGAATTTGCATTGAGATTTGTACTATTTACTTTTTCTTTCTTTCTTTAATTGACTTTACAAAAGCACAAATCCAATACAAATTTAATGGTAAAAAATTTACAAATATATTTGGACTTGTACTTTTGATAATATATAAACTCTACTATATATATATATATATATATATATATATGACACCATAAAGCCTAATAAGAAACCGGTAAATAGATAGAATTGGACAAGCTGGTAATTGATCCTTCAACCTAATCTTTAATTACATGGAGGCACACTTAATTAATTAAAGCTAATTAAGGCCAAATTAAAGTATTAAACATTAAATTCGAAGAAAGGTACAGGCAATCCACTATATATATATAAATTAGGAAAGCATATTACTAATTCAACATCCAAGACCCGCAGGTACATGCATAGAAGCAAACAAGTGAATCATTAATTTAAAGGGAATTTAAAAAGTCATCCACATATATACAATAGTTCCCCAAAAGAGAGGCTAATTAAATTGTCCAATAACTGACCCCACACAATGATTTTTTCTTTTCTTTTTTGGATTTATTGTTGAGTGTTTGGCTTTTTTTAGCAAGTTCCTAGAAAACTTTCTTTTCCTACAAATAATTAGCTGCATCCTTTTCAGCTACATGTATTGCACTCCTTGTTCATTATGGAATATTGATCCATTATTTTAATCCCTGCATCAAAAATTTGAAGCATGATAAATAATGGTTGAGGTTTGTCCTATGCAACTTGGTTGAAAATTCAAGTGGCTTCAATGATAAGCATTAATTAAGACTAAAAGCATTTTTTTTATTCCATTATTAATTGTAGAAGTTGATGTTTCAACTTCTTTTTAGGCAAGAGAGAGAGAGAGAGATAGAGAGAGAGAGAGAGAGGAATATTTTTGTGTCAACAAATAAATTTTATGAAGTTTACTTCTTTAATTACTAGGTAGCATGATAATGCAAGAAACATCTAGTTTTCTTTTTTATTATATTTTATTTATGCTCTATTATTATATATATGTAGTAAGTCTTATAGGTAGATTGTTGGATATAAAATATATAAATATCGTTGTTTCATATAATTTTACATGTTATCAAGAGTTATTTAATTTTTTTATTTAATTAAGCACATATCTTGTGTTCCAGTTCAAGTGATACAAAAATCTTATTGGTCATTTTTTTTAATAAAAATAAAATTTGTACATGTCACTTTCAGAGTATCCAATTGTAATCTAAAATTTCACTCATAAAATCTATGCATTTCTCTACTTGTTCATGTGAAATTCTATTAACTTGACATAGTTAAATTTTGTTGAAATGGCTATAAAATTATTTTTCATAAAAAAAAATAATAATAAAAAACTATTTCTTTTGTTTTTTAGAAAAAAAAAAACTCTATTATACAGAAAATCCGGTAACTAAGGGCTTTTCTTTTTTTTTTTTTTTTTTTTTTTTTTTTGCCCATAATCAGTTTTTAGATAGAAATTAATCTTTAGTTAAACTAAAGCTCAAGTAAAAGTTATTTTCAACAGTTGTTTAGTTGATAGCAAATGTAACGTCCCGAATAATTCCACGATTAAAAAAATTTTGATTAATAATATAAAAGACGTGACATTTTAATAATTATAATTAAATTTAAATATTTTAGACCGACTTAATAAGTTATTATTACTAGCTGATCGAATCGTTACAGTTGATATTAAAGTTGAATACCAGCTGAAAGTGTGAGAGTTAGGTCCAATAAAAATGTCAGAGTTGGTTTAGACCTCAAGATCTATAAATAAATAGTAGTGTATGTTGTTCCCTCAATAGTCCCATATCAGGAATATAACTGAAGTAATAATAATTAGGCATTTTCTGCTGACGGATTAGGGATTTTAGGACTGTAGTTGTACCGTATTTCACTTTTTTTTTATAAAAAAATTACATAGTAGCTTGTAAGAGGATAAAAGAAAGTAATTAATCTCACCATTATCAGGACAAAATTAATTATATTATTTAAGAAAAATAGTGGCAAATTTAATTTACATCGCAAACCAAATAATTTTAGTAGATATTTAAAGCTAAAATTAATTTTACTATTTTTGACTTTTAGTAAAACAAACATGCCCTAAATGGAGCCCGTCAAAATATAAAAAATACTACTCATACATCTCATTCATTATAGAATGAAATAAATTTTACTTATTATTTCCAAATAGCAAATAAAAAAAAATTTATTCTTAGGTGAATAAAATATATATTTTATATTCCAAATTAAATGTACCATTACTCTAACAATATTTCTAAGAAGCAAAGAACACATATTATTATGTTAGGACTAGGGATAAGCATTCCCTACACCAATCATGATAATGTCAAACGAGTGCACTAGTTGTTCCCTCTGCTATAGGACTGTCCCCACACCAATAGTCCACATTTTTTTTTTTCTTTATTAAAAATATTAATCCAAACTTAATATAAAATTTAATTAAAAATAAGATTTATTCAAATTATTTTTAAAAATTTATTTTTTATTATTTAAAATAAAAAAAGATTTATTATCTGTTTTGATTTGATAGCTATATCTAGATATACGTGTCATAATAAGATAAATGGGCCACATTAGACATTGCCGTATAAGATCAATAATGTCGTCAAGGATGTAATTGAATATTTTTTATTAATAAAATTTTAGGTTAATTCTTTTCTAATGTCTCTTCTTTATATTATTTTATTTTAGATTTTTATATTCCGAATTATATAATCGGTATCAGCGTAAATAGTGATTCCAACTATTGATATCGGAGCCGGTACTTTCTCATATTTATATTTTATTATTTTAGAATTTTAGACTCAGGATTATATAATCGGTATCGGCGTGAATACCGATTGCTCTGAAAGTACCGTGCGAATTCTAAGCCAAACGACAATATATTTGGAAAAAATATTGAACCAGCGTACTAGATAACTACATCAAAGTCAAGCGACTCGTAGCAGATTAATGAATATGAGGTTCAAGTGAAACCGAAGCTAAGAAATTGCTTCGAAGAAGTTGGCGTCTGCATAACATATATACAAGAGAAGGTGGCTGTGACACTTGATGAAAAGAGAGCGAGAAGAACTTGTGAAGAGATCAAAAAGATTGCTCGAATAGCCAGTAGGACCAGACAAGTAAGCCGAAGTACAAAAAAAAAAAAAAACCTACCGCACGTGTTATAGTGTTGAAACCACTTTTTCTATCCACAAAACTATCGACCGTTAACTACGCCCTCATCTATCTCTCTCTCTAGATCTCTCCTATCTGTTATTTAAAAGATCGATATGATAAAATTATATTTTAAAAGATGTTTATATTATAACAAAATTAAATTATAAGAACATAATTTGAAACACTTTTATGCAAGTGTCCTATTTATGAACACATTTTTAGGACACATCATAATAATATGTCGTCGCTATATACTCTAGCGACTGCATATACTAAATATCATACAATCAGCCGATAAAGTAAGAGATAAAAATTCACTACGTTAGAATATAATATAAAATTTTAAGATCTTGTCAAGTGATTAGAGCTTGAAATTAACTTTGAAAACATATCATGTTCAAACAAAATCCAATTAATGCATTTGTTTATTTGTGCACTGTCCAAATATCGGTTCTCTATCTTTCTTAACATTGTAAAAGAAAAGAGAGAGAGAGAGAGAGAGAGAGAGAGAGAGAGAGAGAGAGAGAGAATAAACTATGAGAAGATCTTCTATTTCAAATGAATGATTGCAATCGTGAAAACGAATGGCGATGAAAATGTAATCTCTTATTCTTTTGTTCATCCTCTTACTCTTCTCTAACTAGCTAATTAACTCTATAGCCTCTCATGGAAAGTAACTTATTAAAGTATATAAAAATTTCACCTGTGATAACACAAAGACCATTCCTTTAGGCAATTTCTAATTGCACGCAAAAGAAATCGACTTAAAAAATATATATTGAGGACACTAAGAGAATTGTTCAATTAACGCGCAAGTTGTTTTTGATTTTTTATGGCAAATTATTAACAAGCATTATACGACACCAACAACCCAAACAATAAATTAACACTGCTATTTCATATATATATATATTTATCATTACAACAGTAAAATTAGGTCGATAAAATGACTAATTGGTTCAAACTAATGTTCATATGAAAGCGCATTTAATTAATTAAATCTAAGACCACACGCAAGAGAAGTTGATGAAAATTTTTTTTAAGTATTATTAATTAAAGCAACATTGTTTTCATAAGTGTTACTGATAAACAAACACACACACACACACACACTATATATATATATATATATATATATATATATATATATATATATATATATATATATATATATATATATATATATATCACTACAATAGTAAAATTCGGTGGATTCATAGAATTTGACAAACTGGTTACAATAATTGATCCTTCAAACTAATGTTTATATATATGAAAGCACATTTAATTAATTAAATCTAAGGGGGCACGCAAGAGACACTGATGGAGAAAAGAAAAAAAATTGAGCACCATAAGAGAATTGCTCAATTAAACAAGCTGTTTTTACTTATTTAGTACGTGTGGTTAAGTGAAATAATATGATCTAAAGGATGAAAATAATCAAAAAGATCGTTTTAACAGTAGAAAATTTAATAACACCACTAAAATAAAATTAGGCTATAGGAATATATTTTTTAAATACTTTTGTGTAAGTGTTCCATCTATATTCAAAATTGGATTATAGCGATATATTTTTGGGATACATTGCAATAATGTATCGTTAAACACGCACCATAGCGACTATATATATAACGACACTAAAAATAAGTAGCGGTATTTTTACTAATAATATTTTTTTTATATCTTAAAGATATTTAAAAGTATCGTTATTATAACATAATTTTATTGTAGTGTACTAATTAAGTGTTTGGTATTATTGATAATATAGTAGTCGGACAATAAATAAATAAATAAATATATATATATATATATATATATATATATATATATATATATATATATATATATATATATATAGTGTATGTGTGCGCGCACGTAGAGCTTGTATATTTTTATATATATATGACACTATAAAGCCTAAAAATAGAGAGAGTGTGTGTTTATATATCTATATATATATATATATATATAATATATATATATATATATATATATAGTGTATGTGTGCGCGCACGTAGAGCTTGTATATTTTTATATATATATATATGACACTATAAAGCCTAAAAATAGAGAGAGAGTGTGTGTAGAGCTTGTATATTTGTATATATAAATGACACCATAAAGCCTAATAAGAAACTGGTAAATAGATAGAATTCGATAAACTGGTTACAATAATTGATCCTTCAACCTAATCTTTACTTACATGAAAGAACACTTAATTAATTAAAGATAATTAAGGCCAAATTAAAGTATTAAACATTAACTTCCAAGAAATTAAGGTAGGCAATTACTATACATATATATATATATATATATATATATATATATATATATATATATATATATATTAAGAAAGCATATTACCAACTCAACATCAAGACCAGCAGGTACCTACATAGAAGCGAAAAAGTGAATCATTTAAAGGGAATACGAAATGCCATCTATATCATAAAACATATAAATTTGGAACCATTTCGAAATTTCCTTCACATTTCGAGATTATGTACGGCCTCGTGTCAGTGGACAGTCTCTATCTCGTGTCCTCTCAAAAAATTTTTAGGGCTCTTGTGTGGTGGGTAGCGTCTCTCTCCTCTCTCGCTCTCTCACATCTGCTCGATTTTTTTTTAATTATTTTCTTTTACCTCTCCGTATTTATCGGTTTCGTGGGACTCGCACGTCAATGGTCAACGTCTCTCTCTCTCTCTCTATCTCGTCCTTTTGATTTTTTTGTTGGTTATTTTGTTTGCACGGCTCTATTTTCTTTTCTCTCTCCACGTCCCATTCATCACGGTGGTTCGTCTTTTTCGCTTATTTCCGTCACGGCTAAATTGTTCAATAACTAATTGATCCCACACAATGGTTTTTTTGTTTTTTTTTTTGGATTTATTGTTGAGTGTTTGGTTTTTGGATTTATTTCAATCCGTACATCAAAAATTTGAAGCATGATAAATAATGGTTGAGGTTTGTCCTATGCAACTTGGTTGAAAAAGTGGCTTCAATGATAAGCATTAATTAAGACTAAAAGAGTTTTTTTTATCCATTATTAATTGTAGAAGTTGATGTTTCAACTTCTTTTGAGGCAACATTAATTGTTTTATGAGAGAGGAATATTCTTGTGTCATCAAATAAACTAGTGTAGTTACCCGCGCGATGCAGCGGGTAGATTTTATTAAAATATTTTTTCATAATTTTTTTTACATTATATATGATAGTTAGAAAAAATAAGTATTAAATATGCAAACTTATCAAAACTATTTACTATAGAAGATTTAATTTGTTGAGAATAAAAAAAATAGAATTAAATCTAAATGATATGTAATCAACATGAAAAATACAAAAATAGAAAAAAAAAATACTATTGCTTGTGTTTACATTAAAAATTTCGTGCAAATAAATTTTTCTATCAATTTTTTGAAAGATGAATTTAACTGTGCGAGTAGAGTGAAGTGAGTACCGTTATATGCCGGGGTTCACGCGTGCCGAAGGATCCTTGCCACCGTCCGTGACACGTGAGTGGCTCATTCTTCCCACATCCACGTCACGATTCTCCCTCTCCCTCTCACACTCTCTCTCTCTCTTCGTATGATCATATCATATCACATATAAGACTCTCCCCAACTCTCCACACACGCAAACACTCTCTCATGGGGAAACGCAAAAGAGGGTAGGTGAGGAGTATATAATGAGTAGAAGATGAGGGGACGTACGTTTTAGAAAGACATGAGAGAAGATGGGGGAAGGTGATGGGGTGTAAGCTGTTGGAAGAAATTAATGAAGGAAGTTAAATAGTGTAAACAATGGAATGTACGTTTTCAATGAAGAAAAAAATGACACGTGGTAAAAATAAGAGAAATCATATATAGGTATAGATTTTATGAAGTTTACTTCTTTAATTACTAGATAGCAAGATAATACAAGGGACATCCAGTTTTCTTTTTTATTATATTTTATTTTTGCTCTACCATTTTCTTTTTTATTGTATTTTATTTTTGCTCTATCATTTTCTCTTTTATTATATTTTATTTTTGCTCCATCATTATATATATTTTATATATAATAAGTTTTATAAGTGGAGCGTTGAATATGAAATATATAAATATCGTTGTTTCATATAATTTTATATGATATGTGTTATTTAATTTTTTCTCATTTAATTAAGTTCAGAGTCGCAGTTCAAGTGTTATAATTATCTTATTGGTCAATTTTTTATAATAAAAAAAATTTGTATCTGTTTTAGATTATCCAATTGTAATCTAAAATTTCACTCATAAAATCTATGAATTTCTCTACTTGTTCCCGTGAAATTCTGTTAACTTGGCACAGTTAAATTTTGTTGGATTGACTATAAATTTATTTTTCAAAAAAAAAAAAAAAAAAAAAAACTATCAGGTAACTAAAGGCCTATTTTTCCTTTTTTTTTTTTTTTTTTTGCCCATAATCGGTTTTTAGATAGAAATTAACTTTTAATTAAACTAAACTTCAGGTAAAAGTTATTTTCAACCGTTGTTTAGTTGATAGCAAGTTTAACGCCCTAGTATTTTCATATCGAATTAAAATAAATTTTAATTGGAAATATTAGAGACGAAACATCCTAATCCTAATAATAATAACTGGATTAAATATTTTGGGACTATAGTTTAGACGTAACTAGTTATTATTACTAGTGTATCAGATCGTTACAGTTGATATCAAAATCGAATATTAGCTGAAAGTGTAAAAATTAGGTGTTGTGCACATTGGAAATATAATAGGCAGAATAATAACTAGGCTTTTCAAATAACTTATTATTCCTGACATTGGAACTATAGTTATTCCGTATTTTATTTATTTATAAAAATATTACATACTAACACGTAAGAGGATAAAAAAAAACTTATTTCTTTTGGTGTCTCTTTTTCTTATATAATTAATCTCAACGCTATCCAGGACGGAGTTAGTGAAAAATTTAATTTACATTGCAAACCAACCAATTTTAGTAGACATTTACAGCTAAAAACAATTTCACCACCTTTGACTTATGTTGAAATAAACATGCCCTAGAATGGAGCCCACTAAAATATTTATAAAAAACAAAAAACCACATATATCTTTAGTTATTATGTTTTTTTTTGCGAGAAATATAACATGTCATCCGTTTCGTTTATTTTAAAATAAAATTAGCTGAAAATATAAAATAATTAGATTTTGAATTCGAAATATCGAATATCAACCATCAAACTTTTTGCTGCTCTGATTATAATGTTAAGCATTCTCTCTACCAAACATGATAATGTCAAACAAGTCTACTAGTTGTTCCCTCTGCTATACGACTGTGATCCCCACACCAATAATCCACAATTTTTGAAGATACAAAATTTCCGCACTAAACAAACATTTTAATGTAGAATTTCCCTGCTCTTTCGCCGATTATCTATACTGAATATTAATGAGTTGGGCAGAGAATCATCCTGTCTCACAATCCCTAGAAAATAGAAGAAGAATTGATAATACGAAGTCGACTCATTACAGCGATTATCTGCATGTGATAGAACTAATAAGGCTTAAATAAATCTTACTGAAGAGTTAGAGCCTCGTAGAGATTCTGAGAATTGTTGTCTCGTTAGAAATATTTGAAGAAGCACAAATCGGTTCAAACGGTTGTTCCATTAACATTCCTCTTAATTAACGATTTAGACTGTTAAACAAAAAGAGAAGCTTCAAATTATAGTTTCAGCTTTTAAGATCAGAAGCTCACTTTTAACTTTTCATCACAACAAAAGCTCTGTAATTTTGTTAATTTGTACTATACTTGGCTAAAGCTTCTTAAAGTAGTGAAGTAGTTCCTAAAATGAAAAAAGCAAAAAATATGAGGTATTTTAAAGACCAAAAAAATATGAAAATAAAATTTGGTTCACGATGCACTGGATTTACCAAAATCCTTCAAGTGTAAATTGGATGGTTTTAATCGGATGATAGAGTGTGTTGTGCGTGAAACAAATGCATGCTGTATTTGTCAAAAGCTTGTGCATAGACTAAGGACTCGTTTGGCTTACATTCTAAAAAAAATAATTTCTGCATAATTAATTTTGATCAAAAACTGTATAAAAAGATTGCCAACTCAAAAATAACTTAATTAGTAACTTGGTCAGTTTCTCTTTATTTCTTAAAATAATCAATTTAGAATATATATATATATATATATATATATATATATATATATATATATACACACTGGAATATTATTATAGTACGAAATCATTGATACTATTAAGTTTTTAACTCTTAAATTAAAAGATGTATGGTTGAGATGATAACGGGCCCCTTAAGTTTAATAGATGGTTGGAGAAATAATAAAATCGGATGGTAAAAATGATCAAAGGAGTTGATCTAAGAATAGAAAACTTGATAGCACCAATAACTTCGTACTATTAATAGTATAGTAACCGGACTCTCTCTCTCTCTCTCTCTCTCTCTCTCTATATATATATATATACACTACACCAAAATGTGCTTGTAGAGGCGGTTCTTAGTTATTGTAGCGGTGGTTTAAACCGCCTCTACAAGATCTAGAGGCGGTTCTAATGACCGCCTCTGGACCGCCGGCGTAGACGCCGCCTCTACGTTGTAGAGGCGGTTTGGGGGACCGCCGGGGAATACTAGAGACGGTTCTCTAGTGGCGGTTTGGACCACCGCATCAAATTTTTATTTATATATATATAATTTCGTAATAACATAAAGGCGGTTTAAACCGCCTCTACAGATTGACAAAATCTCATTATAAAGAGACGGTTTGAACCGCCTCTACGTAAAAAATAAAATAAAAAATTATATTTAATAATTATTTTAAACCGTATTTATACACATAACATTTCAGATTCGATGACAATCATACAAAATTTATCATTTAATTTCAAACATACACTAACAATACAAGAAACAAAACAATTCTCAACAAACAGTAAAAAATATCATCAAGACTTCATAATTTAAGAAAACATACCAACCAAAACACATATCATATCGTTCAATAAGTATCATAGAGAGTAGTAATGTCGTAATCAAAAAAGTATCATAGTTTGTCAACATTTGAGTTGTCAATCATTCACAAAAAATTAAATTGCATTTCAATGTCCTTCATTTGTGGCCTCGGGCTCGTGACTTGCATTCGATGAAAAATTATTTGGAGAAAATGCTCCAACCATATTTGTTTTGTCCCCCGTAACCTAAAAAAAAATCAAACATTATAAAAATTATTAGTTATATGACAACCCAATTATATATATATATATATAATAACTTGCGATTAATTTAACATACCTGTAATAAATTTGTTTTTAGCTGAGCCATTTCCTCTCGCATCTCGCGCATTTCTTCTTTGAGCTTTTTTACTTCCTCTGATTGACTTTTTCTTGATTCATTTATTGTAGGTGAATTTATAGCAACTGTTGATGAATACTTCTTCAGTATTGTGTCTGCATATTAACATTCTTACCGTAGGTCACAATCCCAGGAGAACAATATAATTTCTTTGAATAAATCAAGACATTTAACTCCCAAACTGTACTAAGTAGTCTACCTGCATACTTGAAGAAAAATGAGGAGAGAATGCCTTGTGCTGCATTGTTGCATATAAGAAACATTGTAGCCTTTGAGTGGCCTTCAAGGATGTCAAAGCTGCCGGGCCCTGAAGCATCAAGATGCAAAACCAAAAAATTACCTAGAGATGCATTTCAATTTTGAGCAAATTTGCATAAAAGCATCTAAATTCAAATGACTTAATGAAAGGTTAGCCAAGTATGATGAGAAAAGGGCATAAAAAAAAATAATGGGACTATTTTTGTTTTATCGGTTGAGTATAATTGACATGATCGACTAGACACCTATGAATACATTTACTCAAATCGTATCAAAATTTAGGTTGAGACAACCAGGTCGGAAGTTCTCAAATTGATTGACAACCTGGATCAACCGATCAACCTTTCACCCTAAGACAAAATTTTAACTCAACCTTGAAAACTAGGGCTATGAAAATGTCTAACAACCAAGAACAACAACTTGCTCCTTGGTCCTTGAGCACACTCATGAGCTATACTCTAAGTAGGCCCAATTCCATGCCTCTTCATTATCTAATTAATGAAACTGCCTGAAAATCTCTAAGCAATTAATAGTATATATTGATAGTCCCAGTAATGATAATCAGTAGCACGCAAAGGCCAAGTCTCTTATCTTTTAAACAGACACATTTATAACCAGAAGTCGTTCAAACTACAATTCAAGGATAATGATGTTTGACACAGATATTGCTTTAAACTGAACGAAAAAATCAAAACTACCCTGTAGAAGATTAAGTGATACATTGAAAATCTATATGTTTAAACTTTAGAGGCTGCAGAAGTAAGACGGAGGGTTTAGTGGCAATTAAGTTTCCTTGATTATTACCTTTGAAGACAGCAGTTCCAAGAATAGCAAGAAAATTGAATATAGCACCATAGCCATACAAAAATAAGTTCTGCAGATGGAAAAGCAAACAATAATGAGTTAAAATGCATCTGAAACGAAGTATACATCATATACG
Source organism: Tillandsia fasciculata (assembly GCA_029168755.2). Classification (NCBI taxonomy): domain Eukaryota; kingdom Viridiplantae; phylum Streptophyta; class Magnoliopsida; order Poales; family Bromeliaceae; genus Tillandsia; species Tillandsia fasciculata. The sequence continues at coordinate 2,459,048 of CM054947.1, read as the reverse complement.
ACTACAAAATACAAAATATCACAAATCAAACCAAGAAAAAGGAGCTTAATGCACGTACGAGATTGCAAAGTATCGATAAACATGCAGTCAGCTGAATTCTGGAGCTAGAAAAGTTACCTGAAGATATATGCTTGTCTCAAATTGGCTTTTCAGAGCATACTCTATAAAAACTGAAGCCATTGAGGGAACTGTTACCTGAAAAAAAATTTGGCCAACAAGTGAAAATGTAATTAATACAAGATCAGGATTAAAAGGACTTCTATTTTTCCTTAACATGAGCTATTTTACTCACTCAATAACTAATAGAATATCTCGTTATAAATCCATTTTCATTTATAAGACTAACGGAGAGTATAGTACATCACAGGTTTCGAAAAGAAGACTAGCTTGCATTTGATCAAACTTTCAGTTAATCTATTTATTGAGAAGAAATATTTAGAATAAGAAAAATGACATTTTAGAATAAGAAAAACAAGACTTACAAAAATGAGTGTATATAGGTAGGCACCCGCTGCCACAAGAAGACCGAGTGCAGTGGTACCTTCGGGTAATGACTTAAGCTGATTGACACTGATTCCGATAAGCAACAAAGCATGGGCCTCCCACTGCTCAAAAAAAAAGCTACTATATATGTACTATATATGTTCTAGGTAGGCCAAGTGGTGTTGTTCTATTCATGAAATCCATAACGTTAAGGAATCAATTAAGCATAAGACTTCATCTGGTCCTATATATTGTGCGTTTTGTGACAGTGATTGTTCATCCTATCACCTAATTTGTCAAGATTTGAAAAATTGCTGCGGCAGCTAATATGAAAATTTGTGATGAGAAAGCATGTACCAACGGATTAATTGTATCCCATTATCAATGGCAGTGTTGTGCTTTGCTGACCCTTATCTTACGTCTGAATAAATTCTTACTGTATGACCAAGACAAATCCGCCCTATTATGAAATGAATCTTAAAGTTAATTTAATGGACTTGTAACATAGAAAAGGTGCTTGCTTTGGATAAGAGAGGATAAATAAAAGATAGGGATACAATGCTTAATACTTTCTGAAAGTAGGACTTGAACATTTATTAAAGTCAATTCAAGCCAAACTTTAAAGTCAGTAGGTTTAAGTCTAATGGTTTACATGGATCTTCACTTCCATCACAGTAGCATAAGATTAATGAGGGCGACGGAGTTTCAAGAGTCTATTCCACAAAAGAGAAATTAATAAAAAATTGTGAAAAATGAAAATTTTCCTCACCTTTAATAGGTAGGGTTTTCAACATGTCTAACATGAAAATTAAAATTATTAAACAATATGAATGACTATATAAAGAAAAGTCTTGCTTGAGATAGTTGAATGGAAATAATTACCAACAAAAGGGTAGAATACCTGGACTTCAATATTACTCTTATAGGGCTTTACGGCGATGAGGAGAGGGAGAGGGAGGGGCGGCGGCGGAGGAGGGCGGGGGCCAAGAAGGCAGTACTTGTCGGTGCTCTACGGCGGGGCGGAGCTCGGCCTCTGCGTTGCCGGGTCGCGGAGGCCGAGGAGGCAGAGGTGGCGCCGTGCCCTGCTACGGCGCCGGAGTGCCGCTGGAGCTCGGCCTCTGCGTCGCCGAGACGCGGAGGAGGAGGAACGCGAGAGGGGACAGTGTGTGGGTGGGCCGCCGCGCCCTGCGAGGAGCCGCCGAGGAGGAGGAACGCGAGAGGCGGAGAGTGGGTGGGTGGGCCGCCGCGCCCTGCGAGGAGCCGCCGAGGAAGAGGAACGCGAGAGGGGAGAGGCCGCCGCGCCCCGAGGAGCCGCCGAGGAGGAGGAACGCGAGAGGGGAGAGTGGGTGGGTGGGCCGCCGCGTCCTGCGAGGAGCCGCGAGGAGGAGGAATGCGAGAGGGGAGAGTGGGTGGGTGGGAGAGGAGATGGCTTTGGGGGGAAATTAAATTTAGGGTTTTTTTTTTTTTGGGAAAAAAAAAAAAAAAAGAGGGGAAGATAAAATTAAATTTTAAAAAAAAAAAATTAGCATGTAGAGGCGGTTGTGCCAAACCGTCTCTAAAATGGCTCTATGGTAAAATATAAGGCGGTTGCAACAACCGGCTCTACGCAACCGCCTCTACATGCACTTTTTCCTGTAGTGATATAATATTTCATAACAAGAGAAAAGGTTAAGGTGAGCACAAACCTCTATATTAGATGTTTAGATTGTGATTGAAAAAAATATAAAAATAATGGGCTTGTATTTAATTAGTTTATATAAAAAATATATTTCTCTGAAGTAGGTAAGTTGCGGGCAATATAAATGGTTGTCACTTTTTTGTTGTATTTTTATTATTGTTCTCCGCTAGTTAG
>CM054947.1:2455579-2456613 GCA_029168755.2 Tillandsia fasciculata | reverse complement strand
GTGAACTCTCTTTTTTGTTTTTTTCTCTTCTTAATTTATTTTTTTTTTCTGTTTGGGAAAGAAACAGATGTATAATTTTAAATGTATAGTAAAGTATAAATTAAGCTCTTTTTTTTTTGGTATTTTATAAAAATATTATGTTGTCTTAAAGAGCTCAACTTTAATTCCTTAAGAACCAAAGAAAAAAAAAAAAAAAAAACCTCCATATTAATTACACACTATATACACATGAGTTTTGTTTAAGTACTTCAAATGTTCAACTCATTGAGATCAAGTGGATTAGAAAAAAAAAAATGTATAAAATTTATTTGAACTATAAAGACTATTTGAATTCAACTATTCAACCTTTTAAAATTTTAATTTTAGTATCAAATCTTGCAATTTATTTGATATAAGTAATTTGATGATGCTTCGCATACAAATTTTCAACTAATTATTTATTATAATAAATTAAAATATATTAATTAAATTCGTAAAGAAAATAAAGTTAGCTCAAATCAAATAAATTAAAAGATCGGATAATAAAATTAATTCTTTTTTTAAGTTTGGTAGCTAAATCTTAAGTTTTATACATTTTTATCCAAAAAAAAAAAAAAAAAAAACTCCAAATAAACTAGATCCTCCAAAGTTTGGAGATCGAAGAGAAGGAAAAATAAATCACAAAAAAAAAAAAAAAAAAAAAAAAAAAAAAATTGACCCACCTGATAAGAAGAAGATGCTGTTCCAAAGACAAAGCCCTCAGGAAAACTCTCCCTACTTAATCCATGGCTAAGTACAACACACTCCAACATCCCACAACATAGCACAAATAATATAGCAAAGAGACCCCTTGTGGACACCATTATTGTCGTGGCCTCTCTTCTATCTAGTGAGAGAGAAAATAGTTAATAAGTGGGATAAAAATATAGAGAGAAGAGAAGGATTTATATTGTGGCTAAAATTAATCCTCATATTATGTGCTATATATATATATATATATATATATATAGAGAGAGAGAGAGAGAGAGAGAGAGAGAGAGAGAGAGAGAGAGAGA